>ML677335.1:47902454-48012310 GCA_007922305.1 Dermatemys mawii | reverse complement strand
CCACAATCAAATCCCTGTACAACTTTCCATGAGTGATGTACCTGAGTTTTCAGATTCTAATACCTAAACTGTATTGTTAAATCTATTCTATTAAATGTGGGTTATTGCTGATTATGTACTCTAGGTATCATATAACTTTTAAAAACTAACTTTATATTTGTGGATAATCTAAGCACTATACCCAGATGTACAGACACTCTTTTCCCAGCCTATGGATTATATATATTTTTAAACATTAACTTTAATAAAAAGATTTAAATTGTTTTCCACACCATCAGCATCCTCCCAGGGGATAGGTTGGAAGGAGACTCAAGACCAGGCGAGCCCTGCGTTATAAGCAGTTTCTCAATGTATATGGTGCAGTGAGAATTAATTAGTATCTGCAAGTGCCAGAGGATGCTAGCTGCAGGTCAAATGTCATTACTAGACTATACATTAAGGGCTGAGCCAAAGCCCATTGAAGTCAATGGGAGGTTTTCTATTGACTTGCTCCAGCTTTGCATCAGATCATATGGCACTGCTCTGTACAGGGATAATCTTCGCCTACAGGGGACAGTACTGGATTAGTCAGGGAGGGTGGGGAGGACATGACGGTACCATGAGGATTTTCATTCTCATTTCTTTGACATCAGCATTACACAGAGATCGTATCTGGAGAGGGATTTTTGTTTTTGAATTATTGATCTCTCGGTTTTCAAGCATCGCACTGTAATTATGTCACAGCACCCTGAGCAAAGGAGGAGTCCTGTGGGGACTGCAGACCTCAGAATAAAACAAAGTAAATAATGCATTAGCCTACCATCCCCTGTAGGCACATTCCTCCTCTCTCAGCCTCTATTTCCAGTTGTGCTACTGGGCCAGGAAGGTCTAGAGCCCAGTGCCATTGAGGGATGCCATTAATTGCTCTAGAGACCCAATCCAACTCCTATCCAAATCACTGAAAAGACTCAATGCATGTTGGATCTTGCTCTAAATGGCAGCCCAGAAATCTTTGACAATATAAACTATAGACATCATATGATTGGTCAAGACAGTAACAGGTTAGACAAACGCCTGTCAGGGATGCTTTAGAAGTACTCAATCCTACTTCGGTGCAGGGAATGGACTAGATGACCTCTTGAGGTCCCTTCCAGCCCTATATATCCATGTTTTACACATATATGTTACAGTGGCTACATTTGCACAAGGGTTGTATTAGAAACTGTGATTAGAACACCACAGAATTTACAGCTGGGGGAAAAAACTACTAGGTTATGTTGCCAGCTCATTGACCACCAGTGCAGGGTTTTCCCCCTACAGTTTAATGTATTCGCCAGCCTGGTGCTTAATGTTTCAAGCCATTGGGCTTCATCCCTTCTGCTGGGAGATACTCTGAAATTGACTAGATCCCACTGCCTGGAGCTGCCCCAAGATGCAGCCTAAATTAGCGTTTCTAGCTTTTAGCCCCCTTATTGTTCCATCTGGCCCCTGTGCCAACCTAACCAATTCCCCTCTCCCTGCGTGCCCTTCCCCCAGTTATCTTTTAGCAAAGCCATGTACATATAGCTCTTATGCGCATTCCCTATACATTAATCCCCACAGCTCAATAGTGTGGTGGCTTTTCATCTTCCAGGTTTAGACACTTATATATGTATATAGGAAGTGTTGATATAGGGGTCACTACTATCCCTTCTAGAATAAAAAACATCTAGGGACGGCATATTGTCTAATTCCTAGAGTAGGGGTTTGGAATCAGGATGCCTAGATTCTATTCAAGGCTGTGACCTCGAGCAAGCCCCTCAGCCTTTCTGTACCTCGGTGTCCCCATCTGTAAAATGGGGACAATGGCTACACCCCCAGAGATAAGGCAGGGAGCGTGGGATCAGGACTCCTGGGTTCTGTCCCTGGAGCTGCCACAGACTCATTGCATGACCTCAGACAGAACACGTTAGAGCAGTGCTCGGTATGGCTATGTGCAGCTTTCCATGTTACACAGCTGCTCTAACGTCTCTCAACTCCCGGGGCTACTCTTCACACGGCTTTATAAACACATTCTAACCAGATCCCCAAGTTTTACCTCGGATGCCTTTGAAGAAATAGAAGCAGCAACTGGGTAAGGGTTTCTTCTTTACGTCCTCTGCCTTTTTCTTCTCCTCTTGGTAGGGAAGGGAGTCCCCAAGCTTCTCAATGTTCTCGTAGGGGTTCTCCAGAATGGCCTTGGGGTTGTAGATGGCTCGGATCTTCAGAGAGGCAGAGGGGGAGCCATTGTATACAGGATTGTCCCACGCTTTCTTCCCCAGGGTCTCTAGCTCGTGCTCCTCCTGGGCTCGAAAGTGGCTCTCGGCTCGGTTGTTTAGCCGGGAGGAGCTCATGGCGGTTCACCAGGGAGCGATAGGCTTTTAATTCACTCGCTGGTGCAAACTGCCTGGAGACAGAAATTCAAAGCGGGAGAAGGCGAGTAAGTTGAAGGGAACTTGTCAGAGTCAGGGAGCCTCTTTGCCAGGGGAGTCCTGACCGGCTGAGCACTGGATGCGTGTAGGCTTGGTCTCTCTCTCTTTTATACTAGCTCATCTGGTGACATGACTTAGAGGGTGGCACCGTCCATTGTTGGGAATGGCTGCAGATGCTATTCTTCTGGGAGCGCAGCTACAGTCCAGGGGATGCTCTCTGCCTCCCGGCACAGATAACAGCTCTGAATGCCACAGTGGGGAGAGGAGGCTGCTAGGAGACTGAAGCTCACTGCAGGAGTTGAGGGGAGGGAGGGGATAGGGAGTTAATAGGACACCTAAGGCTGCAGGCAGCCGGAGACTAGCACCTGGTGCTTGCCCAAGTGTTAAGGGCTGGGCTTTAGTGTGCAGGATGGAGTTTAGATCTTGCATATGGGAGATAGGGACCAGGAAGGGGGGATACAGTTTGCAGAAGGAAGGCCACAGAGAGCAGGGTAGCTCCATGGAGCAAGGCAAAGAACAATCACTTTGGAGATTCGTGAAGTTTCAAATGTTCAATGAGCTGTTAAATTTGGGTGACTGAGACAAAGCGGACCATGAATGCTCTCTGTAATGGGTGCATAGACAACACAAAACCCCTTGAGGCAGAGGTATAGCATCATTCTTGGGAGTCACTAGAGAGTGCTGTCCAGATAGTCTCACAAAGTGCATTTAACAGAATGCATAGGCAGCTAGATCTTGGAAGAATGCTTGTTGACAGTTGTAGTGCAATTCTTCTTAGAAACTGTGCATAGCACCAGTAAAAGTATATTCACTACACAAGGCCTAATCTACATTTGAAAGTTTTATTGGCATAAATATATCAGTTACTAATGTGATTTTTTTTTTTACTGGTAAAAGTCCTAATGGGGATGCATTGGTATAGAGTGACATATACCTATTGGTAGAGAGTGTCACGTATACCTATTGGTAGAGAGTGACATATACTGTAATAGCTATTCCAGTCAGGGCAGGTGCAAGGATATTTTGAGCCCTAGGTGAAACTTCCACTTAGCCCCCCTTTGCCCTCTCCTCCGCCCCGCGTCAGGGGGCGATCTGGGCTCAGATGTATCCTTCACAGCCACCCCACCCCTGGGGACATGGGCACAGAGTCCTCGAGCCCTCCCCACAGCGGGACACTGAGCTGTCATGCCCCCCGCCTTCCAGTGGAACACAGGCACGGAGCCCTTGTGTGCCTCCCCACCCATCGCAGGACACAGGCACGGAGCCCTTGCGCGCTGCCCCCCCAAAAAGCGGAACATGAGGCTCAGCCGCTGCTCCCTGACTCGTGCGCTTTTTCGTGCCCCCAAATCTTGGTGCCTTAGGCGGCCGCCTAATTTGCCTACTGGTTACACCGGCCCTGATTCCAGTCTGAAACACCTTTATACTGCTATTACTGTGCCATCTAAGGGGTTACCTTATACCAGTAACACAACTTTATAGTGTAAAAGCCCTGGCTGAATCATTCCTTAGGTGCAAATCTGCTACCTGCAGGTAATATCCACACAAATAACCAAATGACTTGGTGTCAGACACATTGCAAAAGTCTCCTGTTTAATAAGGCAAATAGCCTCAGATCCTCCCCAAAACTAAAGTAGCTCAAAGCGCGCCTAAAAGTGCAGGAATCGATTTATTGGGCAGGCTGCGAAACTCTGATGGGCCATTAGCTTGTGATGTTAGAGACATAAAAGCAAACCTGCCCCCTCATGCCCGGCAATGTGATGCCACAAGGCATCCTCTCTCGCCACGATGGCAGAACTGCTGACGGCGCAACCTGGATGTTATGATCAAGGGATTCTCCATATCGAGCGTAGTCTGATTCCTGGCTCGTTACTTCCCCTTTCATTAGTTATTTCTGACAAAGTCAGTCAAGCGTGGAGCTGAACTTGGCAGGGAGCATTTCCTCCAATACAGACAGGCCACTGTTTAGCTGCTCCCCTGTGTAATCTTCCAAGCACTTGCACTAACTTTCTTGGGGATCCAGGGATGGGCCAGTCCCCCATGCCATCAGCTGTCTGGCTTCATGGACACATGCTCCTATTCCATCTGCATGCCCCCTCCGCAAGGGCCTGCACACATAGGCCAGGGAATGATTCCCGTGACTGATGAAACGACTATGAAATTGGCTTTGACCGGAGTTTGGTCGATCCCCCAGAATAACATACATAGTAGCGTTGGTCGGAAAACAGACCTTCCATCTGCAGGAAATGCCAGCGTTGGTTTCCATTCTGAATTGGAACAGAAAGTCAAAGTTTGGAAAGTTTTCACAAGACAGAATTCCCCCCAACATTTTTTGATTCAGACACACTGAAAAGTTTAATTTGGATAATAAGGAAACGTTTTGTTGAAATAACATTGACTCATTTTGTTTTGATACCATCCATATGTTATATTTACACTTCCCCATGCCCTATAAAGATAGCATTAAAATGAATATTCCAGTATAAAATACCGAATATGAGCATGAGTAGTACAATGACTATCATATAAGAGTCAAAATGAAATTAAACAAAGGGATAATGTCAAAACATTGTTAGCTTATTGAAACAAAATGAGAAAGTCAAAATGATTCCTCAGGAAGAGCTTTGTGCAGCTTGAAAGCTTGTTTCTCTCACCAATCGAAGTTGGTCAAGTAAGAGATATTCCCTCACCCACTTTGTCTCTTTCATATCCCGGGACCGACAGGGCTACAATCCTGCCCACAACCATAGAAACACCGGCGTTTTCTAAGCATGTCAGTGCTTCGTTGGGTGTCCAGGCGCCAAAGGGTTAACACATTTCATGTCGCCATAGAGATCCCACTAGCTCCACAGTGGAGGGTGGAACTAGCTCTTCAGTGTAAGATTGGCCCTGTGGGGATTTTGTGTTGGCGGAGAGTCACCAGCTGTGCCCCTCCCAGACCCATGCCCTGGGGTGCAGGGCGGCTCCAGGGAGCTGAGCTCATCAGTGCATAAGAGGTTCCCCCTCCCCAGGGTGAAAGCTGCAAACTTTCACAACTTCTGCTGCACCCAGGCTCCCCCAGTTCCCAGAGGGGTGGGGGAGGCAGGGCTGGATCAGGCCTCATGAGCAGGATAGAGAAGGCTGTGGGTTAACGATAGGGTGGGGTCATCAGCATTTGCCTAGCATGGCTGCCATGGATGGCAAGGGGAGTTTTGCCATTGACTTCAGCGGGAGCAGAGTAGGCCACTGCTGAGCACCCACTCTGTGACCTCAGCACCACAGAGGAGTTTGTTTTCCATGGGTCTTCCTCCACCCCTTCCCCCCAACCCACTCTCTCTCTAAACCCGGGCCTGGCTGTCCTCTCGCTCCCACTGAGGTGCGACCCATAGACTTCAGCGCATTTAGTCCCGATTTGCCCTGGTAGAGCAGGAATCAGCCCCAGTGAACTACTGCCCTGCCTTCCGGAGATGTGCCACCCTGCCTCAATGAGCAGACGCGTTGGTGGGGAGAGAGACTTTCGGTCCCTCCTGTTCTCTGCGCCAGCAAAGCAAGAATCCAGCCGAGTGCTCAAGAGACCTCTCGGGACGGGCACCAAGCTGGCTGGATCACCACACCTCACGAAGTCTGGTCTGCCATCCCCTCCAGCCAGCACATGCCTCTGCTGTCGTCTTAGGGCAGCAAGATGCCTCTGCCCGGTGCCCGTCTGGAGACCTCCTGCCCTTTGCCAGCAGGATGGCTCTGGCAGGTAACCCCACGATTCACGCCAGGGCAGCCCCACCTCCAGGGCAGGGTTTTGCCAGGCCGTTAGCAAACAGGTACTGGAAAATCTAGGAGCTGCTTCCAAAGTAGTGCTCAATTCAGCAGTGTCCACTAGGCCGGACCCCTGTCAGTGACTGATCTGCACCCCAACCCTCTACCCACCCGCCATGCTGCTGTTCCTTTCGCACAGGCTTTATCGCGCCCAGAAGGGCTGTGATACACATTGTACATGTTTGCCGGACCCCGGCGTATCAGCTGCAAACATCTGGCCGCTCCCCTCGCAATACAAAGAGCAAGTCAGCAGTCAGGGCTCTTTCCCCCAGCCCAGTTATCTGGCAGGCACAGGAGGATGGCTGAATGTGAATGTATAATGCCAGCAGGACCACGGAGGTTTAATAGGAGGAGCCGGTTATTTCTTTCCCCTAATGCGTCTTTTGTTTTTTTAACCTTGCAGAGAAATGTTGGTTTGTTTTTAAGCAGCTGTGTGAATAGACCCCTCCCATGAGCTACGAGGCCTTGTCTAGCTCATCTCAACGTGGTCTGGAAGCAGGCGTGTGAAATCTGCAGGTAGCTTCTCTACGCAGCTGTGCAGGAGGCTAAAAAGACAAGATTGCTATTTAATGGTCTGTCAGAGACCTGGGAAAAAGTTATTAGCTGTGTTACAGTAGATTAGAGGCCCTGACATTGGCTCCTCCTTGAGTGCCCTCCTGGGTCAGGCTATAGCAGAACAGGTGTGTCTGCCTCAGTTTCCCCTCCATTCACCCATTAAAGGAGTATAGTCTCACAGCCTCTAGTACAGCCTCCTGCCTTTGGGTGCAGCTTATTCATCTCCACTAGCACAGTAGTTCCCCCAAACCCTTGTAGTAAAACCAGTCTCCAATTCCCACAGTAACCTGAACCACAGCAGTTTCCAGTGCTGGAAGGTGTGGGGGGGGGTCACCCAGATGAGCATCTACCAGCACTCTGTTTTACCCTGTCCCAGGGCACCACTATCCACCCCTCCAGCCAAGGGAGACCAGTCTCAGGACTTGTCTCCCACATCCCCAAGTCAGGTCTGCTCGGAGAGAGCTCCCAGTAGCATTCCACTTGCCAGCCCTCTCTGCTTGCCAGCCCTACACCTGCATCGGGGATCTACTCTCCAGCCACAATCCTCTTGCTTTGGGCTCTGTCTGTCTCAGCCCCCTGTAGCCCAAGCTGGCTCTTCCCCTTTCCCCAAAGCCTTCTCCCAAGCCATCTGCTCCGCAGGAGGGCCCGGCATTGGTCAGTTCCAGCCAACCATTCTCTTCCAGCTCCCATCAGGTCCCCGCTTTCTCTCCCAGGTTCCCCGTACTACCCCAGTGTCTCTGTCAAGCACTTCTCACCAGCTCTCTGCTACTCCTCTGTCTCCAGTTGCTCCTCATCTCCTCTGGTCTCAGGCAGTTTTCGCCCACCTGCCTGCTCTTAAGCCCAATAAGGGGTCAACAAATTAGTCACAGGGACACTGGCCTCTTCCCTCCAAAAGGGCCAGGTGCCACTCTGTGACAAGCCCCAGCCAAGATCAGGGCCCCACTGTGCTAGGCGCTGTGCATACCCATAGGGAGAGACAACCCCTGCCCCACAGAGCTTCCAATCAATCGGCTGCCCCAACATGCTGCAGAATCTCTTCTACAGGCTGCCAGACGTGGGATTACAAGAGAGTGGACACAGGATGTTCTCGTACTTGCAGGGAACTGGGGAATGACCGGAGCTGCGGGCCCACACAGGCACTCCTTTGCTGCTGCATCTTTCCCTTGCTGCCTTTCAGCCCTGAGGGCCATGCTCCGATCATGCCTCGTGCACTCGAGTTCTCTGGCTGCTCGGCTGTTTGCAGTTCACACTCTCCAGCATGAGCACGAGCCTGGGAACCAGGAGCCCGGGGGCTGTCACGCTCCCTCCATGGCCTTGAGCGAGTCACTTTATCTTGGGGCTTATGAAAGTCTCTCACCGGCCTGCAGGAGAGTCATGGTTTTACAGTGTGTGATACAGGTTAAAGAGCAGTCTGTGAGAGGGGTGGGGAATTCAGATGGGAAGGGGGGATAGGCCTCACTCGCCTTGGCTTAGATAACTGCTGTGCCAGAGACTAGGGCTTGACCTCTCCATGCTGGCTGGCTCTGTGGGGTTTCACACAGGGAGCTCCAGGGGTTGCTCCCGCTTCCTGTTGATTTCTGAGGGCGTTACAAGGCTCCAGTGCCCACTGTGGGCCCGATGAGCTACAAAGCCCATTATGGTTTAGGTCCCTGTATCTAGGGTAGGGCCACACTGCAGCAGCTCAGATTGACCTAGTCCATTAGAAATAGTAGCAAAGCTGCAGCTGTGCTGGGGCGGCTCAGGCTACTCCCCACCCCTATTCAACCCCCTCAGAGATTCTAGGCCTATAGGCCTAGCCCGTCTTTCTGCCCATGTTGCTGGGCCTACCCTGATCTTTCTGGCACTCTAGCTTGATCAGACTAGTGCTTGTACCTTCACTCAAGCTGGAGATTCCACCTTTAAATAACTCCTCGCGCCCATGTGTCAGTCCTGCAGCTACAGTCTCCTGGGATTTTTCAGGCTCAGATTCTTCTGGCTTTGCTGTGAGCTCTACTTGTGCACGCTTGCTGGAGTTTGTAGGCCCGACGCTGTGCTCAGCTACACCTTCAGGCAGGGAATTTCTCCCAGGAGTCCCGAAATCTGTTGCACTGCAGAGAGATGCTGGTCGGGACACGGCCTGTCTCCTCTGCACTTTCCGCCAGGGTGAAGAGGTCGGCATTAAGGTTTTCTGGGATGCATTAGTGTTGCATCACCAGCTGACAATGGAGATTTGCTGGGGCTTTTCCAGGCAGCCTTAATGTTGAATTTTTCTCTCTTATGCCAAGTAGTGACTATGGTCCGGTCTGCACCTAAAACTTAAGCTGAGCTAGCCACATCGCTCGGGGTGTGAAACATTCACACCCCGGGACAGGTAGCTAAGCTGACCGAAGCCGCAGCGGAAACACCCCGAGGTCGACGGAAGAATTCTTCCAGCCATCTGGCTACCTCCTCTTGAAGAAGTGGGTTAACTGCATTGATGGGAAAACCTCTGCCATGGCCATAGGAAGTGTCTACACCAGAGCAACGCAGTGCTGCCGTTCTGCCATAACGAAGCTGACCGGACAGCAAATGGGGAAAATCGGGACAGCGGGTGGGGGGTAATGGGAGCCTGTATAAGAAAAAGTCTCAAATATGGGGACTGTCCCTATAAAACTGAGACATCTGGTCACCCAAGCCATAAGGCTTGTAGTGTCCAGATCCCCTGAGATACAGCTGATGGCTTCCCGGCTTAAAACAACACAGGAGTGTTCCCCAGCAGGTGGCACCCAAGTCCTTTCTGTCCTCACTACTCTGCATCCACGCTGCTTTCCCCACTCTATCCTCACCGTGGCAGCAACAGTCTGATACCTCCAGGCGGAGCGCCGTGCTCGTCAATTCCTAGGCCTTTATTAGCACAGCAGCGCAAGTGTGGGGGCTATAAAAATGGGACTGAGACCCCAAATCTGCAAGAGGGGCAGGGACAACCCCCCCCCAGCACGGCTCGCACGCTGTGTTCGGTGAGGACGTCGGTCTCAGCAACAGCCCCTCCTGCCCGGTGACAGGCGACTGATCGCCAACGGCCGGCAGGACGCTGGATGGGGAGAGCTTGGAGTTACTCCCGAGAATTCTTCCCCGGGGGTCTGCCTGGTGAGTCTCACCCACCAGTGCAGGGTCTAACCGATCGCCGTATGTGGGGCCGGGAAGGAATTTTCCCTCATGTCAGATTGGCAGAAGCCCTGGGGTTTTTTTCACCTTCCTCTGCAGCGTGGGGGCACGAGTCACTTGCAGGTTTAAACTAGTGTAAATGATGGAGTCTCTGTACTTTAACGTCTTTACCCATGATGTGAGCACGTCGGTAACTCAGCCAGAGCTAGGGGTCTGTTACAGGAGTGTGGGTGAGATTCTGTGGCCAGGAGGTCGGCCTAGGTGATCACAATGGACCCTTCTGACCTCTGAGTCTGTGACTCTCGGAGACGAGGCCATGATGCCGTCAGGGCTATTTCTCTCCTTCCCCCAGAGTCAGGCAGGGGCGCCCCCGGCATTTCCTAAGTGGGACGGCCCCAGAGGCCCAGGTTACCTGGCAAGCGCAGCACGATCCCAGAAACAGAAGAGGCGGAGGAGGCCGCGTGAGGAACTGCTGGCTCAGAGTTTGGAAAGCGGGAAGCAGGTGTGACAAATCAGCTGAGACCATCCCCGCCCCGTGGAAAGACTGGAACCGTCTGGGACCTCTCCCTCCCTCCACCCTTCTTGCAACCCTGGAAGGAGGCACGGTGGTTTTTTCCTGATCAGCCGAGCCAATCTCCTCCCTGCATGCCCCAGCATTTCAGCACTGGCATAGAAAAGGCCTCTGTTCCCCCTCCCGTATCCCTGGGATCACACAGTCACTCCCTTCAGGGATGGACTGTGCTTTGTTCCTGGGGCTGTTGATTCTACCTTAGCTGTGAACATCGCTGTGGTGAGGCTGTGTGCTAGTGTGCGAATAATATTGAGCCCCTTTCAGCTGCCGTGCTCCACAAAGTGGGTCAGAATTATTATTCCTGTTTTACAGGTGGGGAAACTGAGGCACGGCACTGCACTATGACTTGCCCAAGGTCACCCAGCAGGCCAGTGGCAGAGCTAGCTCCAGAACCCAGCTCTCCTGAGTCCCAACCCAGTGCACCACACAACTGGGCTCTCTGTGCAGGGCTTTCTGGGGCGGTGTTGGTTTGGATATGTTCCTCCCAGTGACACATATGTTGGTGTTGTAGGTGCTGGCCTAGACTGCTGAGCATGTTGTGGGCTGGGGTCAGACTGTTTGCTGCAGTGGCCAGGAGGCTGCAGGGCTGACCAAGATGGTGCTATAGAGGAGGCAGTGATGGTTTCTCACTTGGATTTAGTTTTGGGGCCTTGAATCATTAGCTGCTTTGGCCAAGATGGCCCAAGCCACAGGCACATGAGCTACACGGTGGACATCTGGGCCTGCTTAGTGGAGGGCTGTTCAGGGGTGGCGAGGGCTGTGGAGCCGGGGGCGGGACCTTGCACAGGCTAAGACAGGCCCCTCTTGAACCGCAGAGCTTTGGGGCGCCTGGCTCGCAGGGGCATAGCGGGGTTGTAGTGATGGGGCGATGTGCTGCCCTCAGTTTGCACTGCATGGCGACCCACCGCGCTGTGCAGCCAAGCAGCCACAGTACGTCCAGGGAGCTGCATGGCCATTTTCTTTGGCCAGGGCCAGGAGTGGGCCAGCTCTGACTAAGTTCTGCAGGACAATGACCTGGACTCTGCACGGCTGATGCAAACTACTGGCAGCTCCTCAGCTGGTGGCTGTGGTGGAATGAAAAAAAGAGGTGAAGGGGAATGGCAGGCCAGCCCTGGTGGGAGTATAAGGACAGCTCTGCACTGCCACCATCATTTCCCAAGAGCAACCGAGAAACAATGGTCCCCAAGATCTGTAACATGTATCATTAAGTTCTGCAACCTTTTTCGAAGACTTCGTAACTTCATTTACTGTTAGTATAGCCTTTTAAGTGTTGTAGCCTTTGCAAGCTCTTAACCTTTTGAAGTTACCACTTGTATGAACTGCCAAGCTTTGTAATACCCCATCACATCAGAGAGAGTGTGAACGAGGGAGTGTGTGTGGAAGCTAAGGGAGTGTGAATGAGAAAGTGTATGTGGGACTGGGCGGAAAGGAACTGCAAGGAAGAAGAGCCCGGAGCCAGGTGTGTCTGATATAATCTGCCCTGAGAAAGCAATCATGAAGGGCTGTAAAGAAAAGAGGCATGAAAGGAGCAGGGACTAGGGATGCTTCTCGGTGATGGACACAGAAGGAAAAACTCAGTGTACGTGACAGGAGCTGCCCAGTTCTAAAGAGAAGCAGCCACACACAAGAGGCTGCTGCTCCTTGCCCTGCTCATCAGCCTGGATCCATGACCGCAGGCGGACACACCAGATCTACTATGCTTCGGCTTCTCTAACGTTACCACGCTGTCTCTGGTAACTCTTCGCTTGTGTAAGTGTGTGGGTGCGTGGGGGTGTGAGTGTGTGTGTGTGTATGAATAAGCTCCTTCCCTTTTCTGTCTGACCTAACAGCGGCATTGTGATAAAACTAATACAAGTGTAACCCGGGGTTGGCTTTTAGGGGAACAGAGGTAACACCTATCCCTTCCTGGAGTTGTGTTTCGCCCCCTTGAAATCTATGGGCCCATGCTGGCACTCCTTTGCTGCTGCGATCTTTCCCTGGCTGCCTTTCAACCCCTCCATGCCACGCTCCGATCATGCCTAGTGAACTTGTGTTTTCTGGCTGCTCGGCTGTTCACAGTTCTCCAGTCCTGGGAATTTGGCAGCAGGGCCTGAATGAGCTGAGCACAGATCTGGGAGCCAGGAGCGCTGTCATGCTCCTTCCATGACCTTGAGCAAATCACTTAATCTTGGGGTTAATGAAAGTCACTCACCTGCCTGCCAGGAGAATCATGGATTTACAGAGATTTAAAGAGCAGCTTGTGAGAGGTGGCAGGGATTGTGAAAGCTACTTAGAAACAGGGAAACAGTCCTTACTTTCCTCTCCACGCCCTGTGGTTTAGTTGTTGTAATAATACCCAAAGCTAAATCCTCTCCTTGGTGAAGCCCCAAGGAGTTACACCAGGAATTAACTGTACTCAGAGTTTCAAAATAGTCATTTGTTTTGGTTGGTTGTTTCCTTAGATATGTTGCCTAGTGGTTAGAACAGAGGACTGGAAGCCAGGACTGGCTTGCAAATCATAGACTTGTAAGGTTGGAAGGGACCTCAAGAGGTCGTCCAGTCCATTCTCCCCCATCCTCACACTGAGGCAGGACCAAACATACCAAGACTGTCCCTGATACACGTTTGTCCAACCTGTTTTTAAAAATCTCCAAGGACGAGGATTCCAGAACCTTCTTTGGTAACTGATTCTACTACTTAACAATCAGTATAGTCAGAAAGCTTTTCCCAACGTCTACCCTAAATCTCCCTTGCTGCAGATAAAGCCCATTACTTCTTGTCTTGCCTTCACTGGACGTGGAAAACAATAGATCACTGTCCTCTTTAGAACAGCCCTTCAGATATTCTCAGCCTTATTTTGTCAAGTCTAAACATGCCCATTTTCTTTAACCTTTCCTCATCAGTCAGGTTTTCTACATCTGTTGATCATATTTGTTGCTGTCTCCTGGACTCTCTCCAATTTGTCCACATCTTTCCTAAAGACTTGGACTCAAGACTACAGCTGGGGCCTCCCCAGTGCCCAGCAGAGCAGGACAATTACTTCCGATGTCTTCCATACAACACTCCTGTTAGTACACCCCATGCTGATATGATCCTTTTCTGCAATGCATCCCATGGTTGGCTCATATTCAGTTTTTGATCCACTATAACCCCCCGGCTCCTTTGCAGCAGTACGACCACTTCTCCAGGTATTTCACTTTTTGTAGTTGTGCAATAGATTTTTCCTTCCTCAGTGAAGTATTTTGCACTTGTCATTATTGAATTTCATCTTGCTGATTTTAAACCATCTCCAATTTGTCAAGGTTATTTTGAATTCTAACCATGTCCTTCAGTGTGCTGCAACTCCTCCCACTTTGGGCTCATCTGCAGATTTTATAAGCATACTTTCCACTCTGTTATCCAAGTCATTAATGAAAACGTTGAATGGCACCAGACCCAGGACCGACCCCTGCAGGACTCCAGTTTGACAATTACTCTTTGGGTATGGAGTTTCAACCAGTTGTGCACCCTCCTGGTAGTACATCAATCAGGCTCACAGTTTCACAAGCAACCTCTAATTCTCTGGGGTCCAGAAGAGACACTTGGAGCCCAGTTTGCAGGAAGTGCTGATCTCCTGCAGCTCTCGCAAACATTGTCACCTCTGAAAATCCGGTGTGGGGAGGCCGAAGCCAGGCACTCAGCATCAGGAACCACATGTGAAAAGTTGGGCCTTCGCCCATCTGTCAGTTCTTACTCTCACACAGGTAGGGTGCGGGTTGTGAAGTGCTGGGGGGATGCTGGCTGAAGGATTATGCACGAGTTACTCTTGTGGTCAGTCCTTCCATTACCAATTCCCAGGGCACTGGCTCTTCCCCCCCGCTCTCTCCATCAGATCAAGCTTCCCTTTAACTGAAGGCAAGGTATGGAAGCCAGGAACTCCTATGATGTAATCGTGGCTGTGATTCCGACTTTCTCTACAGCCCTGGAGCAAGTCACTTTGCATTGCTCTCTACCTCATTTGCTCCCTGCACAAAATGGGGAGGATAATCCTGAGCCTACTCCCAGATGCATGGGATGACTCATGACAGAATGTTTGGAGGGCTATAAAACACTGCGCAAGAAGCTGCTGACGCCATGGGATTGTGTTTGGTAGCCAACAGCTCTCTAGCTAGGTAGTGATCCAGTCACAGAGTCTCAGGCAATGAACAAACTTTTATTGATGTCAACAGAACGGCTTCTCTAAAGAACTACAATGAACCCAGCATTTCTCCAAGATCTAACTGCCTACACACTCGGTCCAGCACCATTTGTAAACCCCTCGGGAACAGCTCCAGCTGGTGACCCGCTATAAATTACACTGCGTATTTGCTAAGCCATGGCATTCCCTCTGAGCTCACTTCTTCCCAGTGTCTGCCTGATCCTCTATCTTCCTGGCCCCACTTTCTTTCCATGGCACTTTCAAGCTTGGGACACCCTTCCTAGCAGCCCTTACCAGAAGCCTTTCATCTGTCCTTTCCAAACTTCTCATTCATAGACTGTGCTAGAGATTCTTGATGAAAGGAAAGTGCTAAGGCTGCCCAGGCCAGGGCAGCCTAATGCCCACACCTTCCCTGTGCTGACCAGTGCAGACTGTGCCCCTTTGTAGCGTGAGGCTGTAAAGCCTTCGGGGCTGGGGCCCATTGTCCTGTGTTTGACTGTGCTGAGTTCAAGCACTGTGGGGGGCCCTGCTGGTAGGGGAGTAAGGACACGTTGCTGGCCTGGCAGCCCCAGTGCCTGAAGATCTCTCTGCACAGACACAGTACAGTGCCAGGAGCAACTTCCAGCATGCCTAAGCCCTGGCCTAGAAGGGCCCTGTTGGGAACAACCGGTTTGCTCTGGTTCTCCACCCGCGCCCATCACTGTGGTGTCTGTCTTCAGCAAACTCAGGGAGCTGGTAGGTAAATTCCCATGGGAAGCAAGTCTAAGGGAGAAAACAATCGAAGACAGTTTTTCAAAGGGACATTATTGAGGGCACAAGAGCTAACTATCCCACTGCGTAAGAAATAGGAAGTATGGCAAGAGACCACCCTGGCTTAGCCAGGAGACCTTCAGTGATCTGGCACTCAAAAAAAGTGTCCTACAAAAAGTAGAAACTATGTCAGATTACAAAGGATGAATATAAAAAAATAACACAAGTATGTAGGGACAAAATTAAAAAGGCCAAAGCACAAAACGAGAGCAAACTAGCTAGAGACAAAGGGTAAGAAGAAAACATTCTACAACTACATTAAAAGTAAGAGGAAGACCAAGGACAAGGTAGGCCAGTTACTTGATGGTGAGGGCAGGGGAGGGAATAATATCAGAAAGTGTGGAAATGCAGAGCTGCTTAATAACTTATTTGTTTTGGTTTTCACCAAGAAGGTTGGTGGTGATTGCATGTCTAACAGTGAATGTCAGTGAAAATGATGTAGGATCAGAAGAGGCTAAAATAGGGAAAGAACAAGTTAAAAGGTACTTACAGGTTAGATTTAAGAATAGCAGCCATGTTAGTCTGTATCCGTAAAGGAAACGAAGAATACTTGTAGCACCTTAAGAATCAGAGGGGTAGGCCGTGATAGTCTGGAATTGCAGAAGTGACAAAGAGTCCTGTGGCACCTTAAAGACTAACTGAAGTATTAGAGCATAAGCTTTCGTGGGCTAATACCCACTTCGTCGGATGCATGCAGTGGAAGTATCCCTGTTAAATGTGGATGGGCCATTAACAGCAGGAGAAAAAAAACTTTTGTAGTGAAAATTTACACTGTTTGTTAACAGCCTCTTAGAATTGGTATGGTAATTTACAACCTTTTTTTTTGCTTTCTGGATGTAAGCAGTGTCAGGAATGAGATATATTCTGACATCTGGTGGCGAACTATGGGAATTGCAGTGAGTCTTGGAAAATAACTTTGGGGCTGATCAATTTGCATAGACACACCCACTGTGCCTAGCCTGAGCCCACAGCAGCCCACATGGCCACTTCGGCTGATGAGGGAGCCCCAGTTTCTATGTTATTGGGGCAGGAATGATAAAGTGATGTTACTGTGATTATGTGAATGAAGGACTATGGACATGTACTTGGCCCTTGTTATGATGGAGGGACTTGCCATCATCTAGGTAGCACTCACTGGGCTAGGGCCATGCGTTTCAGAACACTGTGAGATTGAGAAAGGTGGTGGAGAAGCACTTATGTCTTTTGGTGAGGGCTTTGTCTGAGGGCCTCCCAGGCATATTGCACCATGCCTCTCTCCACTGTGGAATGTCAGAATTGAATTTTGCTTCCATTAAGAGCCTGGTTTTAGGCTGCTGAGCTGAAAATTGCTTTGGGCTCACTGGTGCACCTGAGCTAAGGGTCTCCTACTATATGCTGAAATCACCTAAGAGCTAAAGAAATTGCTGAGCACTGTCTTAAGTAGGGGGACCTGAAAAAAGTGCAGAATGGCTGGTGCAGCAGAGCAGTCTGTGTGTTGGCTAGCAGGACGGCTAGTGGAGTTGTTGGTGCTGCGGGCAGAGTGACCAGTGCAGCAGAGCTGTCTGTCGACTAGCGGAGGTGTTGGTGCTGCGGGCAGAGTGACCAGCACAGCAGAGCTGTCTGTGTGTCAACTAGCAGAGGCATTGGTGCTGTGGGCAGAGTGACCGGCGCGGCAGAGTTGTCTGTGTGTCGACTAGCAGAGGCGTTGGTGCTGCGGGCAGAGTGACCGGCGCGGCAGAGCTGTCTGTGTGTCGGCTAACGGAGCAGCTAGCGGATCAACGGGCAGAGCGGTTCATGGGACAGCCAGCGGAGCGGAGCAGAGCTGATTGCGGTGAGAGCTGCAGCGGAACCTCACGGAGAGGCGGCGCAGTCGGCCTCGGATCACGTAAGGTGCCCCGTGCCCTACCCTCCATTTCCACCCAGGCTGGAGGTAAGACTCTGCCAATTGACTTTTGAACTCTGCACTGACCCAGAACAGAGACTCTTGGGCTGCTGGACTTTTGGGACTATTGAGTGACTTTTTGGGGTTGTGGAACTCAAGAGCCAAAGGGAAGGCCACGGCCTATTTGCTGGGAGGGGGGCTTCTGGTTCATGGTTTGGTTTATTAACCTTGTTTGTGGTGTTTCCCCAATATAATGCCACATTGTTTCTCCCTGTTATTAAAAGGCTTTGGTACACTCAGACTCTGTGCTTGCGAGAGGGGAAGTATTGTCTCTTACAGACGCCCAGAGGGGTGGTATATGGTTGTCCCAGGTCACTGGGTGGGGGCTCGAGCCGGTTTTTGTATTGTGCTATTGGAATGGTACCCCTGGATACTGAACCCGGCCCTTGTTGCTGCCAACTCTGATGGGCAGAAGGGTTACATGTATAAATGTATCTTACTTCTGTTTGTTCCATTCTGTGCATCTGATGAAATGGGCTATAGCTCACGAAAGCTTATGCTGAAATAAACTGGTTAGTCTCTAAGGTGCTACAAGTATTCTTCGTTTCCTTTACAGGTTAGATGTCTTCAAGTCACCAGGATCTGATGAGAGGCATCCTAGAATACTCAAAGAGCTGACTGAGGAGATATCTGAGCCATTAGCGCATATCTTTTAAAACTCATGGATGACGGGAGAGATTCCAGAAAACTGGAAAAGGGTAAATATAGTGCCAATTGATTAAAAGGGAAATAAGGACAACCCAGGGAATTACAGACCAGTCAGCTTAACTTCCCTGCCCAGAAAGATAATCTAGTAAATAATTAAGCAATCAATTTGCAAATATTTAGAAGATAATAAGGTGATAAGTAACAGTCAGCATGGATTTGTCAAGAACAAATCATGTCAAACCAACCTCACAGCTTTCTTTGAAAGGGTAACAAGCCTTGTGGATGGGGGGAAGCAGTAGACATGGTATATCTTACATAAGTAAAGCTTTTGATACTGTCTTGCATAGACCTTCTCATAAACACACTAGAGAAATGCAACCTAGGTGGAACTACTATAAGGTGGGTGCAAAACTGATCCCAGAGAGTATTTATCAGTGGTTCACAGTCAAGCTGGAAGAGTATAATGAGTGGAGGCCCATAGGGATCAGTTCTGGGTCCGGTTCTGTTCAACATGTTCATCAGTGATTTAGATAATGGCACAGAGAGTATGCTTATAAAGTTTATGGACGATACCAAGCTGGAAGGGGTTGCAAGCGATTTGGAGGTTAGGATTAAAATTCAAAATGATCTGGACAAACTGGAGAAATTGTCTGAAGTAAATAGGATGAAATTTAATAAGGACAAATGCAAATTACTCCACTTAGGAAGGAACAGTTAGTTGCACACATACAAAATGGGACATGGCTGCCTAGGAAGGAGTACCGTGGAAAGGGATCTGGAGTCATAGTGGATCACAAACTAAATATGAGTCAACAGTGTAACACTGTTGCAAAAAAAGCAAACCTCATGCTGGGATATGTTAGCAGGAGTACTGTAAGCAAGACACAAGAAGTAATTCTTCCACTCTACTCCATGCTGATTAGGCCTCAACTGGAGTATTGTGTCCAGTTCTGGGCACAACATTTCAACAAAGATGTGGACAAATTGGAGAAAGTCCAAAGAAGAGCAACAAAAATGATTAAAGGTCTAGAAAACATGATCTATCAGGGAAGATTGAAAAAATTGGGTTTGTCTAGTCTAGAAAAGAGATGACTAAGGGGAACATAATAGTTTTCAAAGTACATAACAGATTGTTACAAGGAGGAGGGAGAAAAAATGTTCTTCTTAACCACTGAGGACAGGACAAGAAGCAATGGGCTTAAATTTCTGCAAGGGTGGTTTAGGTTGGACATTAGGAAAAACTTCCTAACTGTCAGAGTGGTTAAGCAGTGGAATAAATTGCCTAGGGAGGTTGTGGAATCTCCATCACTGGAGATATTTAAGAGCAGGTTAAACAAACATCTGTCAGGGCTGGTCTAGATAATAGTTAGTCCTGTCCACTGTTCCCTCTAAGCTGCGTGTGTGTGTGTGTGTGTGCGTGTGCACACAGATCCTAAACCCCGCACACACAGAGAAACACAAATTTGCATAGAATAAATTTTTTGCGCACACGGCCTGTCAAAAATTAGAGGGAACATTGGTCCTGTCATGATTTCAGGTTGTGCGGCTTGGTGTTAGCCAGTGCCGCTGCTTCAACAAGTGCTCAGTGCAGCATCTCTAGGGCGGGGGAAGGGCCCTCCACTCTTATTCTCTACCAGCCTCTTTCGCTCTTCCCCCACTGTGGCAGATCCCTCGCTCTCACCTCTCCCCCCATGACTCCAGCTGGGATGAGCATACGGTGTTGCTTTATCAGAGCGGAAGAGAGAATCCGAGTACAATTGCATAAGATCACAACCTGTGAAATTAGATTAATTTCATGCTCCCTCTCCCCATGATGCAGGAGGCACCTTCATGGGCACCTCCCTGGCAGTTTGCAGGTGATCTGGACATCCTGGGGACTGTGACTCACTGTGGAGAGGACGTGCTGATGCTGCAGGTGCAAATGCAACGGTGGCCAAAAGCGCCTTTGCAAGTTGATACTCTGTGAGACTCAACCCATCCCAAGGGGCTTTGGCCAACGTTCCCCCACAGCCCTGCGCACTGTCACCAGCTGTCAGGGGAAAGGCTGCTCAGAGCGGAGAGAGAACTGGGGGCTGGGACGGGGCTGGTGGAAATGTGCTCAGACAGCATCCCTGGGAGCAGATTGCCCCATAACCGGGCACTACAGGGGATCTTGCCTCTTCCTCTAGAGCAGCTGGCACCAGCCACTCGTAGTGGCAGGATCCTGGACGGGCTGGAGCCCGGCTTTGATCCACCTGGGCAGCTCATGTGCTCCCGGTTGCTTGGAGCCCCCTTCTGCCTATCCCTTCCTGGAGCTGGGTTTAGCCCCCTTGAAATCTATGGGCACACATGGAGGGAGGTGCTGCTCAGTCAGATAGCAGGGGCAGCCCCGCCCTAAGAGATAGTCTGGGCCTGTGTTGGGCTGCTCCCTGCCCTGCCCGGCCCCTGGCTAGGGGGGCGGCTCTCCGGCCTGTGAGCATCTTCCTGGAGCTGCAGGACCCTGCCCGGGATCAGTCAAGGCAACGCTGGTTCCCAGCGAAGGCCGGAGGCGGCTGCTGGTGGTTGCCCAGTGCTGGGCCCTTGGCAGCATCCTGATGTGCGTGCTGGGGCAGAAAGACACCGGACAGATGGACAGAGCCAGGCTCTACAAGGAGCCCACTGTTCCCCCTCGCATTCATGTGCCCAAGTCAAAAGACAGCTTCACGCTCTGCGGGGATGGGCGAAGCGGCCAAGGGTGGGCTGTGAGGTCATCCTTAACGAGAGCAGCAATGCAGTGTCAACAATGCCACCCATTGTAGAGCTGTGTTTGTCCACCATGGCTGGGTTATTTCTGCTCCCAGAACGGGGCTGGGAGTGGGGCCAGCAGGGGCGGGAGGCTTGGAAGTGAATCAGGCAGCGGGGACTGGAAAATGAGCCGGGGGCGGGAAAGCAGAGAGAGAAAGGTCCTTTCTGATAACCCACCTGTTAGTGCTGCACTTCATAGGCGCTGATAAGATAACAGGGTGGATCGTGGGGACTTTAGCCACCTCGGGCCCACTGGCTAGGGACAGCCTGGCACCTGGGTCAGAACTACTCCCCCAGAGCCTTGCAATGTGGAACTGATGATTTCCTCTGCTCTAAGTCATTCCTTAGCTAGCTGCAAACCTGGCAGCTCTCCACAGAGAACTGTAGGGCCTTGGCTGCATCCCAAGCCAGTCTGTGGCCTTGGGATCCTGCAGAGGACTGGGCAGGCTGGGGGAGCTGGGAACCAGCTCCTGCCCCTGAACCGGCCCTGCAAAGCCCCTCACAGGCAGCCTCTGCTCGGGGCGCTCTGTTAAAGGTGGTCCTGGGGACGGTGCCTGCTGGGGAAGCCCTGGTAACACAACTCCAGTGCAGTCACGCTGCCAGAGAGAAGCTGGCTCACGGGAGCCCAGTGGCTCTATGGGACCCAGGGTGTCAATAGGGAAGCTGTTTGTTCTGTCTAGTGGGTAAGCACACACGTGGTACGGGAGAGAGTGGCAGGAGCTGTGTTGCCAACTCCTGCAAACTGATAGGAAATCTCATGATATTTGATGTTTCTCTGAAAGCCCCAGCCCCTGGAGTCAGGAGATCCTGGAGAATCACAGCTCTCATTAAAAAAGCAGTTTCCAGACTTTGTGGTTGCAGAGAAAATCTGGAATATGGGACTTGAGTCCACCCCAAAGACTCAAAACCCAGAAAGCCCATGAAAAGCCCCCAGCATTGTGTTGTGTTTAATAAGCTCCTGAGTTTGTGGGATCTGGCTCATGATGTGTGAGTTGGCCTTACTAGTGGATGTGCATTTATGTCCCTGGAGCTATATTCATGGTATGGGCATAGGGATTTATTGCTTGTGGAATGGACAGTTTATTGAGTGACAGGATTGGGTAGTGCATGAAACATTGGACAGGGAGCCAGGAACGTCTGGGATTTGAGGCCAGGTCTGCCACTGACTGACTGGGCAGCCTGGGGCAAATCACTTCATCTCTCTGTGCCTCAGTTTCCTCACCTGTGAAAAGAGGCACCAGGAACAGGCTGTATGCAGTGGGGAACTATGCAAAGAAATCAACCCCTTTGAAAACCGCATAGGCAATAAACTCTAAACTGCTGGTCTGTGATCAGAGTGATGGATCCAAGGGGCATTCATATTCCATGGGGATGGCGATGTACCCAGCATAGACAGATGCTGTAGGAAGGCTGTTTGGAAGGTTGGATGAAATGATTCCGTGGATCTCGGCACATCTCTTAGTGCAGGGGGGGTGCAAACGTTTTGGCCCAAGGGCCACATCTGGGCATGGAAATTGTATGACAGGCCATGAATGCTCACAAAACTGGGGGGTGGCTCTAGCCTGGGCCAGGGTTGGGGTCCGGGGTGGGGGGTGAGGGCTCCGGCTGGGGATGTGGACCCGGCTTGGGGCTGAGGGGTTGGGGGTGTAGGAGGGTGCTCCGGGCTGGGACCAAGGGGTTTGGAGGGTGGGAGGTAGATTGGGGCATGGGACGGGGCAGGAGGTTGATGCAGGCTTCAGGCAATGCTTACCTCAAGCAGCTCCCGGAAGCAGCAGTGGCATGTCCTCACTTCGGGTCCTATGCGGAAGCGGGCCAGACAGCTCTGCACACTGCCCTGTCCACAGGCACCATCCCTGCAGCTCCCATTGGCCATGATTCCCGGCCAGTGGGAGCTGTGGGGCCGTGCTTAGGGCGGGGGCAGTGTGTGGAGCCCCCTGTGTCCCTACACGTAGAAGCCGGAGTGGGGACATGCCTCTGCTTCCAGGAACCATACAGAGCCATGGCATGCGTGGAGAAGAGCAAGCCCCCCACCCCGCTCCCCGGCTGGAACTCAGGGGCCAGATTAAAATGTCTGTAGGGCCAGATGCAGCCCCTGGGCCGTAGTTTGCCCATCCCGTCTTAGTGGGTAAGTATCCACACCACAGAACCCACCATTGCAATTGGGTGGAGTGACTGGCCCATGAAGACTGAACATAAAATAAGAACACAAGAACGGCCATACTGGGTCAGACCAATGGTCCATCTAGCCCAGTATCCTGTCTTCCAACAGTGGCCAATGCCATGTGCCCCAAAGGAAATGAACAGAACAGGTAATCATTAAGTGATCCATTCCCTGGCTCCCATTCCCAACTTCTGACAACCAGAAGCTAGGGCCACCATCCCTGTTCATCCTGGCTTATAGCCATTGATGGATATATCTTCCATGAATTTATCTAGTTCTTTTTGAACCTGTTATAGTCTTGGCCTTCACAATGTCCTCTGGCGAGGAGTTCCACAGGTTGACTGTGAGTTGTGTGAAGAAATACTTCCTTTTGTTTGTTTTAAACCTGCTGCCTATTAATTTCATTTGGTGACCCTAGTTCTTGTGTTCTGAGAAGGAGTAAATAACATTTCCTTATTTACTGTCTCCAAACCAGTCAAGATTTTATAGACCTCTGTCATATCCCCCCCTCAATCATCTCTTTTTCAAGCTGAAAAGTCCCAGTCTTATTACTCTTTCTTCATATGGCAGCCGTTCCATACCCCTGATCATTTTTGTTGCCCTTTGCTGAACCTTTTCCAATTCCAATATATCTTTTCTGAGATGGGGCAAGCACATCTTCATACAGAATTCAAGATGTGGGCATACTATGGATTTATATAGAGGCAATATGATATTTTCTATCTTATTATCTGTCCATTGCTTAATGATTCCCAACCTTCTGTTTGCTTTTTTGACTGCTGTTGCATATTGAGTGGATGTTTTCAGAGAACTATCCACTACTCCAAGATCTCTTTCTTGAGTGGTAACAACTAATTTAGACCTCATAATTTTATATGTATAGTTGAGATTATGTTTTCCAATGTGCATTACTTTGCATTTATCAACACTGAATTTCATCTGCCATTTTGTTCCCCAGTCACCCAGTTCTGAGAGATACTTTTGTAGCTCTTCACAATCTGCCTGGGGCTTAACTAACTTGAGTAATTTTGTATCATGTGCAAATGTTGCTACTTTAACTGTTTATCCTTTTTCCCAGATCATTTATGAATATGTTAAATAGGACTAGGCCCAGTACAGACCCCTGGGGGACACCACTATTTACCTCTCTCCATTCTGAAAACTGACCATTTATCCCTACCCTTTGTTTTCTATCTTTTAACCAGTTACCAATCCATGAGAGGACCTTCCCTCTTATCCCATGACAGCTTACTTTGCTTAAGTAAATTTTTATTTTATTTTTAGGATAACTTTATCCCTCAGGATAGCTCCTGGGCATGATGAAAACCAGGGTGCATTTACAGCAAAAACAAACAAAAAAGTTGAACATTATCTGAAGAGATTTTTGTTTTTTCAAAAAATCATTTGTTATTTTTGGGGTTTCAGTTCTCCTCCCCTTCCCATCTTTTCCTCTTTCCCTTTTTCCATTGCCACTGACAAAATGGAAACTAGAAAAGATGGGAAAAGAGAAGAAAGGGGGAGAGAAAGGGGATGGGATTGGGGGGCCTGACAAACCTCGACACTCAATATTATTCAGCTAATTCAGTGTTTGCGGGGAGAGGTCCTTGAAAATGCCAAAAATGTCAGTGCAAATTAAAACCTTCCCACCAAAATTCTGGTTTCATTAAATGCATTTTTTAGATGAAATTTTTGTGACCAAACCTAGATGAGCCCCTCCAGGGCAGAGGTTGAGCTGCTGAGGCAGCATGGAGCCTGTGTGGATGAAGGAGTGGGCTGGATCTCAGAAGACGTGATTCCTATTCCCGGTTCTGCCACTGGCCTGCTGGCTGACTTTGGGCAAGTCACTTTGCCTCCTTGTGCCTCAGTTTCCCCATGTGTTATATAGAAATAATGATACTGATCTCGTTTATAAAGTGCTTTGAGAGCTACTGCTGACCGGGGCTATAGAAGAGCTAAAGATTATTATTACTGGTATCCTGAGGCTGCCCAGGCTGGGCCCACTCTGAGCAGAGAGAGGATTTCAGTTTCCAGGACAGCTTTGACCAGCCTTCATTGAGCTTGGACACGGTTCTAAGTAGAGGAAAGTGGATCCTGAAAGGTGAGCAGCTCTCTGTTGCGTGGCCACTTTGTCCTTGCCCCTCAGCAGCACCACATCTGTTCCCGGCCACACAACCCAGAAGATTGCATCAGGCCCTGTTGTGTAAAACTGCATGACATTCGCAGGCAGGAGTCACCAGACATAGCCTGTCTGATTGGTTTGCCCAGAGGAGTCAGGAGAGAGGGCTGGAAATCAGGGGCTACACTCTGTGATTGACTTCTCATTTCCAAGAGGAAATCTGGGTAATTCAGCTCCCTGTGACATCAGGCAAACGGGTTATGGGGCCTATCCCAGCAGAGCAGCTTGTAGGATGTGGGAGGGGGCCTGAAATCACCAGAGCTCTATTGATTTAACGCCAGCTGAGGATCCGACCCTACGTTTCCTGCCCTTATCATTGTGGAGAAATGAGGTGGGTGAGGTAATATCTTTTGTTGAATCAACTTCTGTTGGTGAGAGAGACAAGCTTTCCAGCTTCTCTCACCAACAGAAGTAGGGCCAATGGAAGATCTCACCTCACCAGCCTGGTCTTGCTAACATCCTGGGGCCAACACTACAACAACACTGCAGGCTATTGTGAGGATGCATTCATGTCCATTTGGAAGGTTAAGGGATTAACACAATAATGGCTGCAGACAGCCTGCAACTAAACTCTGAGAGAACAAACTGCCCGACTTATCACATTGTGGTGTTAACTCTGAAGCACAGTGACGCTCAGGCAAGTGTGAAGAGAATTATTTCACAGCTGATCAAAGCACATACTAGAGAAGAGGGTGGATCGTATCATGAAGATCTGCACTACTTGCTGTGAATGGTGGCTCCTTTTGGCACTGAAGAAGGTGGAGTGTGGGTAGTGGACTGAGCTTGAAAGATGGCCAATACCATTTTGCATGCTGTGTAGGAAACAGTAAGAATGCCTGCTTGATCCTTGGGTGATTTTGTAGTGGAGCACTTAGAAAATTATCTTTTGATGTGTATCTGAGCACATGCGATCTGGGAACTGCTGAGAGAGGATAAATATATTGTCCTTTTTTGAGTCACTGACATTATCTACTCATTAAATTGCTTTTTTTGTGATCGAGATGTCCAAAGAGGAAATCGAGAAGTTGACCAAGGGGGTTAAGCAAACTCAGATGGTTACAAAGTTGCAAACTCAGGATCAGTTCCAAAGTTATCTGAGCCACCAAGTCACAAAGACATTTCAAAACCAAGATCCCAATAGCCTCAGATTACCACTCGTATGCCCCTTACTAGCCAGAGATCCATGCTGTTCCCACAAATACTCATTAATTCTGTCTCTAGCCACCAAAGTGAGTATTACTTCCTCCATTTTGAAGATGCAAATAATTTTTTTTAAATTAAACTTATTCCTTTTTTTCCTTCTATCCAATAGATAAAGAAGACCAGAAAGTTTTTTTTATTTCCTTCTTGTTTTTATCTTTGAAATGCAAGTAAAGTCAAGTCATATCTCCTTGCTTTTCCAGGAGGGCATGTGAAAGTTTGTAGATGTTTGTTGTGGGCACTGGCACCTCACAAGGAGTGAGGCCATTGAATCTTTAACCAAGACTTATTTTCTTCCCAGTATTCATTAGCCATCAAAGTTGTTAATGAGAAAAATTAACAAAGAGTTTTAAGGACCCTGATTAAAGGTATCACACCCCCAGCTCAGCTTTCGCTCTCTTGCCTCGTAGGATGTCATAATTTCACTACTTCTCCATGTATCACAGACTGTTCTAGGCTAGATGAGATCAGAAATTCTCATTAAAAAACAGGCACACTCTTCTCTCAGATCTCTGTTCCCCATCATGATGAAAGGAAAAAGGACACAAGCCCAATTCTTTCCCCCTTTGCAGGTCACCTTTCAATGTAAACCCAGATAATAATGCTGTTCTTTTCCTGCCACTTTCCCCCAAAGGGTTCAGTACAGCTCTTCTTTGGAGGACAGGGGAAAAGAATCTGGTTTTGTCTTTCAAGGAACCAGCACTATTGAGTTTGAGCAGAGATCAGAGCAGGCAGAGATGGATCCTGCGTGGGCCCAATTGACCATCGCTTGTGATGTCACTCATGTCAGGTCATGCATTCCACTGTTCTGGGGCGCTGGTGCAGGGATGTGACTGCACCCACTTCTGGGGGATGTTGAAGTCTGCACCTCAAAGGATGACACTAATCTGTGCCCCTGTTGCAATGGCCTCTATGGGCCAATGTTGCAGGGATGCAGAAGCACCAGGGTGCGGGGTCACTTGGAGTGAGTGGCCCTGCACCCCAGTGATTCTGCACCCCTGCAACATTGGCCCCTAGAGGACCGCTCCCAGAATGCCTCAGTGCTGGGAGGGGTTTGGAGGTGGTTGTGCAGGGAACACAGAGCTGCTGCATCCCTGCCCAGGGCTATTCTGCTCGGGGGAGCTGAGCCTGGCCTGCAGCTCAGGGCAGCCACAAATGAGTAGGCAACATGCAGGGCAATGGTGAATGAGGCCCTGTTGGCAGGACAGTGAGGTGTGCTCAAGGGAGACTGTTTATCCTACCACATAGTACCCTAGCTAGGACTCAGGAGACCTGGGTTGTACTCCCAGCTCTGCTGCTGGGTGACCGTGCCTCAGTTTCCCCACCTGTAAAATGGAGATAATGATCCTGACCTCCTGTGTAAAGTACTTTGAGATCTAGCGGTGACACATGGTAGATAAAAGCAGTGCATTGTTATTTATACTAGGGTTGGTTGACGGTTTTCCCTGGAAACTGTCTTTTTGGATTAAACAAAACTTTTCACAAAACGTGTCTTTTTTTCATGGAACATTTTGATTTGTTGTTGTTGAAAAAATGAGAATTTCCAGTTTGTAGCTAAAAGAACTTCCAGGGGTTTTTTATGTTTTGTTTTGTTTTGCTTGTTAAGGCAAAGTTGGCATTTTCAGCAGACTGCTTCCCAACTCTCTCGCTCTATTCCTCACCCCGCAGTGCTGCTGACAGTAGCCGAGAAATCTGATGAGTGTGAGCTTTGGGGTGCAGAGGCAGGCTTTTAACATCCCATGATTGCCAAGGCTTGTGATTCCATTGCAAATGTCATGACGTTTGGCCTTTCTCCTAAAGCCTCAGCTCCTGGAGCCAGGTGATTTCAAAAGACTCCCAGCCATCCTCTTTAAAAGAACACGTCCAGCCCTCTTGATTGCTGAGGAAAGCTTAGAAATGGGACCCCCGGAGGCTCAGGCCCCAGAGACAGATACAAAGAAACTCAAAAGCGACAAAGAGTCTTGTAGCACCTTATAGAAAAGAAAACTATAAAAGAAACTCAACTATACCATTTAAAAACCTCTCATGGTCTTAGAGGCAATCTCGCGATTTGGGGGCGTGACTCCTGGTTTGGGAAAGGCAGCAATACTGGTATCCAGGTGACTAAATGCAGATGGGCTCTATGGAAAATTGGGTTCCTAATGTCCTAGCCAGTTTTGCAGCCCGATTAACGCAGTGCAGAGACCCAAGGCTTCCCGCTACATGCCCACCCGTCGCCCATGTCGGAGCTAGTCCCGCGCCCAGCCGCTCTTGCACTAGGTTGTGTCCGTTGCTCCCTAGCAGCTGTTTCATGGGGATCCCCCTAGGGAACCCCCCTTGCACCAACCACTCGCCCCCCTCCCCGGGCAGCCCCTTCCCCACTGGCCACAAGCCGAGGGATGATGCGGGGTGGGGGGTGCAGTTCTAGGACCCAGCGCGGGCGAGACCCCGTGACCCACTTTCCAGGGCGAGGTAACTCTCGGCCATCGCCTTCTCGCTCAGCTGAGCCCGGCAGCTGCGCCCTTCTCTTTCCACGCGGGGAGGGCCCCGGCTCCCGGCCTGCGCGGGGCGCACGGCCGCGTCGCTGAGCCTAGGGCAGAGCGCTCCAGTCCGAGAGCGAAGCGAACAGCAGATTGCTGACAGCCAATGGCGAGGGCGGCCTTAGGTGGCACCAAATTCCCGCCAGCCAATGGGATCCCCTCGGCAACTCTAAAGGCATCATTAGCGATTCTCTCATCCTCTTCAGCAGCATCCCTCCTCCTCACCTGGCCGCCAGTCCCGAGACGCAACGAACCGCGGCACCAAGGGCAGGACCCCGGAGAGCTTCGGTACCTCAGCCCTGGCCGCGGCAGCCTGCTAAGCCCAGGAGCCGGGGCCGCTGCTGCAGCGCTGCGAGGTCTGCCCGCGGCCAAGCGCGACCCATCTCCCGGGATCACGTTACCACGGGCGCCCGCCGGGGCGGCGCGTTCACCGAAGCGCAGAGCGGATCCGCCAGTCGCAGCAGCGGCAGCTCGCCCCTCTCTCCCCGGGGAGGTTCACTGCGGATCGCCGCACAGGAGGCCGCCGGCGGTAGCTCTACAGCCCGCTCCGCGCGCGGTGCCCGGATGCCTGCCAGCGTGCTCCAAGGGGAGGTAAGCGCATCCCAGGCGAGAGCCCTGGGGAGTCATTTCTAGAGACCGGCTACGTGAGCTCGGCTGGATACATCCCCGAGGCCACCCGCTCGGATCCTGGCTTTTCTCCCAGGGGGGTTAGTTAACTAGAACCGGTGTAAATTCTGGAGGGGGGGGCGGGGTTAAAACCTCGTTGCTTTTGTGTTCCTTTCAAAGCATCAACGAGCGCCGTTTGATGAGAACCTCAGCCAGACCGAGCCCACACAGGTGGAGCAAGATCTTCAACGGTTAAGCCTGCCGCTGAGATCTCCTTGAAGAAGGGGGATGTGTGTGTGTGTGTGTGGAGAGAGGAGTGGATCCTAAACGGCTGGTTTTGCGGGACTGTTTTTTAACAAAGCCTTCGGAGCCATCGAAATGGTTTCCTGCGAGTCTCGGGCGCAGATGGCCGATGGCTTTTATTAAAACTCCCGACGGAAATCTTCTGTTTTGAACCTGACGTTCTCCTGCAGTGTTTGTAACCCAAACATTGCAGCGTCCTGCCAGCCTAGGACGCTCAAGGTGAAATTGACTAGAGACCAAAGTGAAATTGATTATACTGTGAACAAGGCAAGAGCAAATGAGAGGTTGCAAATGCCTCGTGTTCAGTCATCTTCAGCTCTTAATAATAACGGGGAGGGGAGGAATTAATTAGCCTTTTAAAAATGAATGTTCTCCGGGCAGTTTCCCTTCTAGGGGGATGCAGCCGATTTCCCTCATCTAATGCCTCATGTGCACAGCCACATCTGTGCCAAGTGGGAGAGAAATGCCACCAGCTCAGAATGGCAGGGTGTTCCCGCCCCTTTTCAGGGGTGTAGAGGACCACACGATGTGTGAGGCTGTGGAGAGCCCTGCCCTCTCTCCAGCAGAAATGCATGCCAGAGCTGATGGTTTCCGGTCGTTTTTTATTACGTATTTAGGGACTAGATTTAACTGACACATCTCCTGCCTTCTCGTTTTTTCTCAAGGTTGTGAATGACCCTGTCCTAGGCTGCTTGTGGGGTGTTGCCATAGAATGGCATAAGATTGTATGACTGGCATCTGGTCCTGACTCCAGCTCCACGGGGCCCATAAACTGTAGTAGGCTGCCTGTATACCAGGCTCACCTACTGGATGCTTAATGTTGGCAGTGAATGGGGGGAAATGTGGGAGCTGCAGTCGTTCACGGAAGAGGGGGCACTCATGGAAAGGATTTAGCCACTCCCCCACCTCTGGCCCCCAAAGCAGCCCTGTTCAATGCCCATCCTTCTCTCAAGGCAGAGGCTAGAGGAGACAGCATAGCCTTTAGGCCAGGAGATAACTCCTCTCTCTCTCTCCTCCCCATCCCATTGGTCTCCAGCCAGGTGAACACCCCCCCCCCCCATGTCTCCCAGCTGGATTTCAGAGCTGTGTGTGGGCCATATGGCCTCTCAAAGGCCTACACAGGGAAGATGACCAGCATAGCTGTGCTGCTTTAATTGTATCAATGTAAGTAAAATCCCCTATGGGGTCGATGTGGGGAGTAATTATACAGATCTAGCTATGCTGGTAATTTTCCCTATGTAGACAAGCCCTGACCCTCCTTGGCCAATTATCATTCAGCCAGGGAAGTATATACAACCTCCTGGTAAGCGGCCCAATGGATATATCTGACATTTGGGCTGGGCAGAACCCTAACTTGCCTAATCTCTGGATTATAACACATTTGTCAGACACTTTTTAGGCCTGTCCCCAAAATCTCTGGATGTATCATTACTATGAACATAAGAATGATCTGACCCAGTATGGCCTAAGGTTCATCTAGCCCAGTATCCTGTCTTCTGACAGTGGTCAATGCCAGGTGCCCAGAGGGAATGAACAGAGCAGGTAATCATCAAGTGATCCATCCCGTCACCATTCCCAGCTTCTGGCAAACAGAGGCTAGGGACACTACCCCTGCCGATCCTGGCTAACAGCCATTGATGGACTTATCCTCCAAGAATTTATCTAGTTCTTTTTTGAATCCTGTTATAGTCTTGGCCTTCACAACATCCTCTGGCAAAGAGTTCCACAGGTTGACTGTGAGTTGTACAAAGAAATATTTCCTTTTCTTTGTGTTAAACCTGCTGTTTATTAATGCCATTTGATGACCCCTTGTTCTTGTGTTATGAGTAAATAACGCTTCCTTATTTACTTTTTCCACACCAGTCATGATTTTATAGACCTCTATAATATCTCCCCCTTAGTTGTCTCTTTTCCAAGATGAAAAGGCCCAGTCTTATTAATCTCTACTCATTCAGAAGCCGTTCCAAACCCCTAATCATTTTTGTTGCCCTTTTCTGGAACTTTTCCAATTCCAATATGATCTTTTTTGAGATGCGGCAAGCGCATCTGCATTCAGTATTTAAGATGTGGGTGTACCATGAATTTATATTGAGGCAATATGATATTTTTTATCTTATTATCTATCCTTCCTTCAGCAGCGGCTCTAAGGTTTTGCCTCCCCAAGCGCGGCAGTTCCATGGCACGCCTGCGGGTGTACGATGGATTCAGTGGTGTTTCTGCAGGAGGTCCATGGGTCCCGCAGCCTTGTCGTTCCCGCCAAATCTGCAGACCTCCTGCTGGCATGCTGCCCAAAACAACCTGACTGTTGCCCGGAAGGCAAATTTCAGGCTGCCCCCCGTGGCTTGCCGCTCCAGGCACACACTTGGAGCACTGGTGCCTGAAGCCGGCTCTGCTTCCTTAATGATTCTCAACATTCTGTTAGCTTTTTTGACTGCTTCTGCACATTGGGTGGATGTTTTTAGAGAACTATCCACAAGGACTCCAAGATCTCTGACTTGAGTGGAAACGGCTAATTTGGACCCCATCATTTTATATGTCTAGTTGGGATTATATTTTCCAATGTGTATTACTTTGCATTTATCAACACTGAATTTCATCTGCCATTTTTTTTGCCCAGTCACCCAGTTTTGATAGATCCTTTTGTATCTGCCTAGGACTTAACTATCTTGACTAGTTTTATATCATCTGCAAATGTTGTCACCTCACTGTTTACCGCTTTTTCCAGATCATTTATCAATATGTTAAATAGAACTGGGCCCAGTACAGACCCCTTGGGGACACCACTATTTACCTCTCTCCATTCTGAAATCTGACCATTTATTCCTACCCTTTGTTTCCTGTCTTTTAACCAGTTACCAATCCATGAGAGGACCTTCCCTCTTATCCCATGAGAGTTTACTTTGCTTAAGAGCCTTTGGTGAGGAACCCTGTCAAAGTGACATTGACTAGAAGAGAGCTGAGGGGAGACCGGGCCCCAAGGTGTCTGGCAGCATGGATTTGCCCAGACTCTTCCATTTAAATGGAAATATGTTTGATTCCCAATGGCTGCAAGAGAACTTGTAGGGTGCCTGGGATTCTCTGAGGGGAATTTCTCAGTCTCTAACAGTGACTGTGGGAAGGTATTGCTGAAGCTGTGGATTCTGCCCCTAGGAAAGGGAGGAGTTGGGTGGCCCACATAAACAGCATGGATTGCTTTTAATGCCTCCCTCAAGAAGGAGCTTTGGCCCCTACCACCAGGAAGAATGTGTGTGTGAGCTAGCTTCTAATGCCCTGCCACCAAAGATACCAAACAGCCTTTGGAAAAGCAGAGACACCAGTCCGGGCTTCCTCAGCGTGTCCAGAAATATCAGACCTGTTTCTGCCATTCTGACTGGGTAGTGTCTGTACACCCAGTTTGCACAGGTGGAAATGGCTAAGCAAGGCACAGGACAGCCTGGGCCCATTTGGGCTGATTCTCAGGGGTCGGACACGCTAACGAGTGGTCAACTCCTCTGAAAATCAAGCCCATCATGCCCAGATTCAGACCTGAGATGGGCACCCCGGGGTGCAGACACAAAGCGACCACACCTGACTGAGAGGAGGATCAGTTACTTCAGATTTAATGAAAGGATCCTGCCTAGTGAGGCCACTCGTGCATGATCCTTTCATCATGCACGTGTGAGCTGGCACTCCTGCTAGTACAGGGGGGTGGAGCGATGAAGCGGTGAAGAATGAATGTTGTGTCATTCTTGCATCAGGGGAACCGGGAGTCAAGACTTCTAAGATCTATTCTTAACTGGGCCACTAACTCACTGGGTGACCTCAGGCAAGTTACCTCTCTCTGTGCCTCAACTTCCCCATCTCTGAATGTGGGAGATAATGATACTGACCAGTAGCCATAAGGTGCCAAGTCCAAGGTTTTAGCTAGGAGAATTCAATGCTGTCCTTATCCCTGTAACTCCTCACCCAGAGATCTCACTTGGCACAGGTCGGCCAGTATTGCTCTCCCCACTAGACAGAGAAGGAAAGTGAGGCAGAGAGAGGTGAAAAGGCACCACAAATGGGTTGTGAGGCTTAACCAAGTAATGTCTGATCTGCCCTGAGATCCTCCACTGGAAGGGGCTGAAGAAAGGCAAAGGATTGGTATTAGCAGCAGCCCCAGGAACCAAGTGTGAATCTCATTCCCCCTGTTGCTGGTTTGCACAATGTAATTATTGGTGGCTGAAAGAAACGAGGCAAGCCCAAGCTCTTTGGGACCCTTGAGAGATTGATGTAAAACACCCATTGACAAAGCCAAATGAGAGCGATTCACTGCGCCCTGCAAATGACCCTGAGGCTGCTCGAACACCAGCTTCAAAGAGATCTCTGGTGGTGGGGTGTCTTTGCTCCCACTCTCCATGCCTCTCAAAGCTCCAGAGCTGAGATCCACCCCTGTGCAGGGTGCCAGAGATTCTGAGCAGTGCCTAGGGGTGAAATGGTGTGTAGGCCTCACACTGACCCCGGGTGAGAGGTGAGTTGCACCTCAGGAGAACAACATGCCCTTGGCTGGGAGCTGCTGGGCCTGGCTGGAGAACCCCAGACCGAGTGCTGCTACCACTCAGAGGCTGCTTTGGTGACCTCCTCTTTCCCCCCACACCTGCCACCTCCTGCTCAGGATATGGTGCAGGATGGGGGGCTGTGATGAAGAGGCAGTGTCTGAGTGAGAAAGCCAGACCTGGCTGGGGGAGACCTGCCCCTAATGCTCCTCCCCCTTAGGAGACAGGTGTGATGGTGGAGTAGCAGCCCAAAGCCAGCCCCTTTTGATGCTTGTGGTGGGGACCAGATTGTAACCAACACAATATTGTTTGTTTTTAATGTCCCCTCCCAACTCCAGCTCTCCAAGGATCTCCCCTCCTTCACCACCACTGCCACTGCCAGGGTGATGAGGAATGAGGGAGCAGGCATGAAGAAGTCCCTGCCCAGCCAAGAGGACTTGGGAGGAGACCGGGGCATGACGGACGATATCTTTGATGAGAGCTACTCTGAGAAGGAAGGCCCCAAGCCTGCCAAGAGATACGTCTGGAGGAACATCATCCTCATGAGCCTGCTGCATTTAGGGGGCTTGTATGGGCTGTGGCTGATACCTGCAGCAAAGTCTGCCACCTGGGCATGGGGTAAGTGGAGGAGATTCTCTCATCTTCCCTGTATGAGTGTGAAATGGCAGGGGGAGGAAGCAAACTATCACCCAAAAGGGGAGGAGGCCAGTGCCTGAGGGTAATGAAGAGTAGAGGTTGAAGAAACTGTCTTAGGGTCCTCCAGGAGCACAAGAAGTCAGGCTCACAGAGCTAGGTGTGTCCTGTGAGTGGGGGCACAGGAATGAGTTAAAGCTGGAGCTAATTCTTGTATCGCTTTCCCAAACACACAGATAAAAATTGAAACATGAAGTTAGACTCTCAGGCAACCTTGTACAACGTCATTAGGCCGTTCACAGGCAGCCAGTTCTAGTCAAGGCTACAGTGCATGAGAAATGACTAGGGTGAACCCGTTTGGGGTCAGATACGCTGTCCCGGCTCAGACCCTCTGGCCAGTGTTAGAGCCAAACTCCTCTTCTGAAATGCTGGCTGAGCGGCCTCTGGGATCAGGAGGGGAGGTGCTGGCTCTCATCAGAGACCTTGTCTTTCACAAAACTCTTTCTGAGCCAGTCTGAAAACTAGAGCAGTTTGGTTCATTCAGATGAAGTGTGGAGAACCGTGCCGGACGTTCTGACTGCTTCTCAGATCCCCGCCTCTGATTAGTACAGAAATGGAGCATTTTAAACTAGAGATCGGAGGGTGGGGGGGAGGTCTCATTCATGCCTGATTTACACTGCTGAGTAAGAAAGCGGAGTCAGTCCCTCCAGTTTAGATAGGTCCATCCAGATGCTCCCTAGGTAACAATCTGGCAAACCAGACTGCTGAATAGTCCTTTAGGAGATCTGGCTGGCATCTCCCTTGCTGTCCTTCCATGCCACTGCAGGCTTGGGCTGGGCTACTCTGAGGCTACTTTCAGGGATGCTTGGGCCTCTGGACCTGGCTAGAGGTTGGGAGGATTGCAGCCAGAGTCGGGAAGGGTGCTCTTTCCAGAAGCAGGATGGAGGCTTAATTGTTACCCCTTGGATTTCCAAGACCTGCTGGTTTGACTCTCTGCTGCCGTGACTGTAGCAGGCAGGGGCTGGTGGGATTGCCACAGGCATGGGCCACAGACTGCTGAAAGGCGGTGGCGAAGGCACCAGGGTGAAGCCAGCATCCCTCAGAATGCTGCCATGCACACAATGGTCCCTTTACAAAAGAATCCTGCTGGGCTTTTACCCTGTGAAACTGACCCGCTCCAAGGACGGCATTTTCCCCTGGGTCCCTGATAATCTGGGAACTGCTCATGCTGTCCCAGGGCTGGCCTCGCCGGGGGGAATACACAGCATCAGCGTGTCCTTGGGGAAGCTTTCAAGGCCATTGGCGCTGTTTTGTGCAGCAGAAAGCCTTGCTCTTCGGGCCCCGGATTGTCTGTTCTGAAAGCCCCAGCTCCAGCCTCGCACATGGAGTTCTGGGACCTTCACAGACCAGTCAGGGTGGGGGGTAGGAGGAAGGGGGTTGGCTTGCTGGGCTGCTTCTAGGGAAATGGGACAACCATGTGGCCCAGAAATGGGAAGACTGGGGTCTGTGTGGGAGTTAAATGGTTTCTGTCCTTCCCCCTTCCCCACATAACAGCATTTCTGATGCATCTGTAAGCACATCCGCCCCCTCTGTTCTCATCCCATTTTCCTCCAGTGCCCCCCAAATCTGTGTCTCACCCTCCTCTGCCTCTGGCGGTGCCTCAGATCTGTTCCTTACAGCGCATTTGTGTTCTCAGTCCTGTACTGTTGCTTTTCTTTGCCATTTTCTGTTCCAAGTTGTTGTTTTCTGGATTTTAATGTCAGTTTAGCAGTGCAAAGATTGTGGTCCCTGCTAACGCCTGCTCCTCAAGATGCCCTTCCACCTGGGGCAGAGGAGCATCCCTTATTTGGAATATATACTTGTCGGGGGGGGGGGGGGGGGGGCCCCCGCCCCCCCCCCCCCCCCTTTGGGGGAACAATAGTTTTTATCCACCCCCTAGATCAGAAGGTTTATTTGAGATGCCAGGCACACAATCCCACTTAGAGCTGTCAGTACAAACAGGCCCCCTTGGCCCGGCCCTTCTGGGGGGCAGGGAGATGAGACCCCGAATCCGGGCTCCCTCCTCTTCCCCAGCCAGCGCCTAACCCCTTTTCAAAAAACTCCAATGTCTCCCTCCCCTTTTGTTCCCTTGCCAGCCCCAAGGTGTCAACTCCCCTCCCCCTCCATCTCAGGTTACAGCTCCAGGTTTCCAGGTCAGAGTAGTTTAGCCTCAGGAGTCATGTCCACCCTTCCCCCTACTTGTCACAATACTATAGTCATAGCTCCAAACAGGCTATGCTCCACCACTGTTGTAAGCTGCAGAGTCTGGGACCAATAGCCTATTATATTTTTGTAAGGAATTACTCCTAGTTATACCATCCTAAACCACTCCTCTATCAGCTTGATGTTCACATCCCTCAGAGTCCTATAGACTCTCTGGTACTATCCCCTTTAATTTCCATCTTGCTAGGCTCTACATACTAAGTTCTTGTTGCCTTTCAAGCTCTCCAGCCCTTGGCTGATGTTGCCCTTCTCAGTTCCTGCCATTGCTCTATCACACAATCTTTCTGGCCCAGAGCTCCCCAGAACTACAGAGTATTGCTGGTCAGATAATGACCCTCTGCTGCAGCATCTGTGAGATCCCTTTGGTCTCTTTCAGCATTGCTGTTTTCTGTGCATCTCCCCTATCATTACTGTCCAGCCAGGGATTCTCTTCCCCCAGAGGCACTACCTGCAAGACAAGACCTACTCTGGACTCTTATGTCCTGACTGTGGCCCTCTATTGTGGCCAAAATGCACAGAAGGGAAGTCCGAGAGAGTGGTATGCAAAAGGAGATGAAAGACCTACCCTGACCGCCCTGCGCCTGGGGCCATTCTGTGCATGCTGCCCTCCTTGAGCAACCTGGGGCTTGCTTTGATTTACAGAGGCCTGTAATGGAGCTATCCATGGATCAGCATGGTGCAGGGGTATCTTACAATGCCCCCCATTTCCTGAAGTGCCAGCAGGGGGCAACGTGGGGCATTTGCTCTGCGGTGCTGTGGGATCGTCCTTGCACTATGGTGAGGCCTCCCTGGGCCAGTTAGGCAGAGCTGGCAGCCAAAGAACCCCGGCGGCACAGTACAAACCAGCTGTACTCCACCCAGGGATCTGACCCACATTACCTAACCTCTTCTCAGACGCTCCCTTGTTACTCTTTCCTCAAAGCTGGTGGCAACACTTCCTAATTTAGTATCCTCTGCAGACTTCACTAATGTGCCGCTTGCCTGTCCTTCAGCGCAGAGAGGAGGCAGGCTATTTCTGGACTGACTGAGCTGTCATCCAACTGGCTGCACAGTCACTCCTTCTAAACACTGGGCTTTGGAAATGGTGCATCCATGGTACACTTATTGCATATTGGTACACTCCTGGGAGCCTGTTCCATAGAGGAGTCCGACTTCCCTTCATCTTCAAGGACCACAGCCCCAGAGACAGGGGGATATTTCATCCCCAAGCTGTGCAGAGAGTGGAGGAACAGAACTTTCCATCTCAAAGCCATTGAAGTCAATGGAGTTTCTAGATTCATAGATTTTTCTTATATTTTTTTTTAAAGCCATTTGGATCATCTGATCCACCCCGCTATGTAACACAGGCCAGAAATCCTCCCCCAGAGTCTGGTTGATCTGTCGTGTATCTTTGAGGCATCCAGTCGTGCGCGGAAGACTTCGGGTGATGGGGAACTCACCATGTCCCTAGAGCAGTTATTCCAATGGTTGTTCATGGTCCCCTGGTATAACTAAAATCAAATCTGCTCACAGAGAGAGTAAGGCCAACACTTTCAAAGCGGTCATTGAGGGTTGGGTGACCAGTTAGAACAAAAAGATGGTCCCTGCTCACCAGTTACAGCAGCCGATCACAACTGCCAGGCAGGGGGAGCACACGGTTACAGTTACACAGTTTTGACTGGTATAAGCAGGGGGTCTCAGCTGCAATCAACCAGAGCTGCAGGGGCTGAACATCTTTGCAAAGCTGACAGCTGTCTCATGTTACGCACCCAAAATCACAGGCAGCTTATTAACATTGCAGTCCAAGGTCCATGCCCAAGGCTGCACAGTGAGTCAGTGGCGGAGCTGGGATCACAAGCAAAGTTTTGGTCACCCAGCCGTGTTCTCCAACCCACTCCCTGCTGCAATAAAACCTACTTTCTTCTTCTGCCCAAATTCCTTCAGCGCCTTGTCTTCCTTTCCTTTGGTGCCTCCCAGTATTTGTCCAGCACTCCCCTATTGGTTAGCTCTCCTGTAGGAGAGGCTATAAGCCAATCACCACTTGGCATTTGTCTAGCAAAGGGATAGCTGAAGTTACTGAGCCTTTCTGTCACTCTGGTGGCCTTTTGCAGTACCTTAGCCAGGCAATAACATGACCAAGACTGTCAGCAGTGGCCCGATGCATTGTCTCTAGGCCTGGGCTCAGGGCTATAAATAGGGCATCTCGTTCCCTAACCCACCATTTTCTTTTTAGTGCTATTAAAGTTGGCTAAAGATTCACCAGTTTAATTCTCCAGGGGCCCATCTAGGGATGCTCTGGATCTGTCCCTTGTATGCTGCCCTGCTGCACCCTTCAACTATTTGATCTATTGCAGAAAGCATATGGCCTAGTGGTTAAAGCATGAGCCAGACTCCTGGGTTCTAGTCACAGCTCTGCCAGGGACAAGCCATGTGACCTTGGGCAAGTCACTTTGCCTGCCTGTGCCTCAGTCTTTCTGTACAATGGGTATAAAGTCACACAGGTTTCATGAGCTGAGGTTTGTAATGTGTTTCCATAGCATCTTATGTCTAAGGAACACCGTGGGTTCTGACAAATTCCCCGTCATTGATAAGCCTCACTCTTTCCATCCCTTTCCGCTTGCTCCTTCATGTGCTTGTCACTGGGGTTCCAGCTGATATCCTCACCTGAACCTGTGGCGCTGTATGTGACTGACTGAACCTTCCCACTCTGGCCTTTCCTGCCAGAAATCAGGAATTCATTCTCTCAAAGGCTCCTGACCTTTGCAGACCTGAGCAGCTGTCAGACATTTAGGTGTTTTTTCTGAAGCACAACCACGCTCCAAGCTTTTTAATGCTCTCCTGTCATTAAACCGAGCCCTCTCCTGCTCCGGCAGAGCTGGGGGGCAGGCCAGCTCAGACCTCCGTACCCCAGGGCTGTCTCTGTCAACATTGCTCCTCTTGTGTCCTCTTCTCCTGTGGCTGTCAATGGGAAAGCTCTCCCTGACTTCCATGGTGCAGTGTCGAGTGCTTCATTCTCCACCTTTCTGTTCCTTCCCCATCCAAACTCCATCCTCCTCCCATCACTTTCGCCTGCCCTGGAAGTCATTCGCTCACTTGGTGACCCCTCTGCACCCAGCAGATTTCAGAGCCTCTAGGGGGAGAGGAAGTTTGACAAGGGCGGATATGTAGGGATAGGCAGAGTTATGGAGAGTGATGGTGGTGATAGCCAGAAGCTTGTTTGATATAATAGCAGCTGGGGAACCAGCAGGGAGATTTGAAGAGAGGCATGATGGGATCTGATCAGCAGATGTGGAAGATGACTCTGGCAGTTGCACCTTGTACAATGTGGAGGGAGGGGCGATTATGTGCTTCAGACACTAGAGGAGGATGGTGCAGCGGCTGAGGCGGGACATGAGGGCCTGAGGGTGGAAAGAGAGCCTAGTCCGGAGCTTCAAAGAGGAATTCGTGGCAGGCGATTACTGGAGAGTAAGCACAGATCGGTTTGAACTAAGGAGCTGTGTGAAAAGCAAATGGGCACTCCTGGAAACTATGATGACAAACAATAACCAAAGGCTTTGTATTTAAAAATAGATACCGGGAGGATAACTCACAGTTGTCCTCCTTTCTCCCAGCAGCCACTGGCAGAATCCACATTGCTGGGATTTGGAGGGGTGTGTGTTAAAGGCTATTAAGTGGGCACTGGAGGTATTGCCAAGTTATGTGTGAGTCCTGCTTATATGCACAGACTGAAGTCAGTGCACTTGAACTATGGAAGGTGTTTTCCCAGGGGATATTAGGAGGTGGATTTTGCACTGAACAAGGATCAACTGGTAGGCACTGTGGGTATATCCCCCATTCTCAGTCGCCTGAGATTACAGGGAGGGGGGAGGGGAAATGTTAAGGTTTCTTCAGTCTTTGTGCCTGAGATTTGGCCCTTCTTTCTGATCAAGTTTTGCCTCTCCAGGCTCCCAGTTCCCCTCTGCTATTCGACCCCCTGGGGCACTGTTGGAAAAGTGCCACAGGCTCTTAGCTCTAGGACCGGTAGCTATAATTCATTGTAAACTCTGTCCTCGGGACAGTAAATGGGGATAAACCTATGCACACGGGGCCAGGGTGTCACGGGGCTGGAAGAGAGAAGAACACATGCTTTTTATCCAAACAGCCCTCTCTCCTTAAGGCAGGGGTGGCCAACCTGGCTCCGGAGCCGCATGCGGCTCTTCACAGGTTAATATGAGGCTCCTTGCATAGCTGCTGACTCTGAAGCTGGAGCTGCATATGTTAACCTTCCAATACGCTGTGGGGTGCTCACTGCTCAACCCCCCTGTTCTGCCACAGGTCTGTCACCACTCCACTCCTTTCCCCAAGGCCCCTGCTCCTGAGTATGCCATGCCCTCGCTCCTCCCCCTCCTCACCAGAGCCTCCTGCGCACTGCCAAATGGCTGATTGGGGCGGGGGAGGAGGCGGTGCTGACTGGTGGGCGGAAGTGCTGTGGGCTGGAGGGAGGTAGTTGAGCAGGGGCTGCTGACGTATTACTGTGGCTCTTTGGCAATGTTCATTGGTAAATTCTGGCTCCTTCTCAGCCTCAGGTTGGCCACCCCTGCCTTAAGGGATGGAACTCCACCTGACTGACTCATGATAACACCGTGGGGAAGCAAACAAAAAAAACAACAACTTGATACTCTTTCAATCCTCCACCAGTCGCTTGGGGCCTGTGTACAACTTGGCAGTGAATCTAGAAGCTGAGCAGAGAGGAGAACTGAGGAGTAGGGAGAGGAGAGCGGTGGGAAGAGAGAAGCTGAGCAGTCTCCAGTTGATGATGGAGCTGAAGGCATGGTCTAGGATCTGATGGGATAGCCACTTTCCCCAACCTGCTCCTGTTTGGGTATTCAAAAGGGTCGGGGAGAGAAGATGACCCTGTTCACTTTCTGTAACATCTCAAAACACCTGCCAGTCAGTGTGATGTCCAACATTGTAGTGTGTTGGGGGTGGGGAATAAGCATATCTATAGGGAAATCTTAAGGGCTTAAACCTATAGCGATGCCCCTCGGTAACTATGCAGGATAGCTATCCGAGCTCAAGCCATCTACCACGGAAGTGGTAAAAGAAGTCTAACTAGGAGAAATGGGATGAAATGAACTAGGAAGAGGAGAATTTATCCAGACTATCGGGGGAAATGCCAAAAGAGCGAGATCTGTTAGAGTTGTTGCCATAGGGCTATACTGAAAGCATTAGTTTTAATTCATTACTGAGCGTCCATCATCATGATATTGAAGCACAAGTTTCTCTTTTGCCTGTGCATCTTCAGAAGAAAGCTCTGCTCTTATGTTGGGTCAATGGAAGCTTTCCAACCAGACAACTTGCTCTAACTTAGCTGACTCTTTGTTCTTCCACCCCCGCCTTTCTTATGTCCAGGGATCCTGTGTTTCCTGGTGAGTGCTCTGGGGGTCACAGCGGGAGCGCATCGTCTCTGGAGCCATCGGTCCTACAAAGCCAGCTTGCCCCTCAGGATCTTTCTGGCCATTGCCAACTCCATGGCTTTTCAGGTAGGAACCCCTCTGACTGGTTGTCCGCTTGCCTGTCCGTAGAGGGAAGCAATGAGTCGCAAACTGTATCCATGCATACAATGGGGAATCAGGTTGCAGTCACATTCCCTTCTTCCGTACCATTCCCCTCTGACAGCTGTATCTCCAAAGTTAGAGAGATTAGAGATCTTCACCTTTCTCATGAGGGGGAGATTCACTGTGTAAACACTGCTGCTGGGATGGGTGAGTACTAAGGAAATACACCAATAGGAAATCACTCCAAACCAGGTGGATTTCGCTCCCCCACAGGGGCTCTTCTCCTCTTGACAGTTGTGTTTGATTCCCACGAAGGACTTGGTAGAATTAGAAAGTGCTGACTTATGGGCCTCATTTTCATCTTGCTTAGAAAGTTGCTAAAAGGAACTACTTTCACTCAGCGTGTAATTAGGCTGTGGAACTCACTGCCACAGGAAGTCACTGAGGCAGAGAATTTATCAAGATTCCAAAAGGGATTGGACATTTATACAGATTGGCCAGAATTACCATCATGATTAATGATGACAAACCTTCTGGCAGACCTCCCGCTTAAGGGTGTAAGCCAGGCTCTAACTATTAGAGAGCCTTAAGAGGAGGCAGCAGATCATCCCACATCTGCTTCTGGTTGGTTCTTGCATCTTCCTCTGAAGCAGCTGGTGCTGGTCACTGTCAGAGACAGAATGTTAGACTTAGGTCTACTCTGGTCTGGCAGTTCCTTGCAGGCAGACTTGCTGTGTCTCCCAGTCTCCAGAACCTTCCCCACCTCTGGAAAACGGATCATGGCCCTGCCCCTCACTGCCCGGAGCCACTAGCAAACACAATGGGATCACAAGTGAAACTCTTGAGGACTGCTCTGATGATACACTAGCTAGCAGCCGTCAGAGGCAACCAGGGTGATGGGTGCTTAAAGAACAGTCCGAGGTTCACCCATCACTATTGTGTTTGGGGTTAGAGGTGGAAACAGGAGAACCTACCCCAGCTCTGCCCTGCTCCTCCCAAACTGCATTTCCAGCACTGGCCTGGTACATGTTCCACTACTGCTTGTATGGGAAGCGAGGCTCTGTTCTAGCAAGGTGCTGACTGCCCCGAGCTCCAGCTGGCTTCTGGGGGAGCCGAGGATACTTGGCACAGCGCAGGATGAGGCTCTAGGGGCCCAGTGGTTGGAACTGGGAATCGAGGCCTGGCACTTGTATCCAGCCCTATCACTAATATGTTGGGTGGCCCATAGGTAAATCACAGTCTCACCGCAAGAAGGATGGTCTTGTGGTTGAGGTGCTAGACGGGGATGCAGGAGATCTGGATTCAGTTTTTGGCCCAGATTTTTAAAGATACGTAGGAGTTGCGATGCCTAACTGATTAAGGAGCTTAAACCTCATTTCAAAAGTTATTTAGGCTTCTAAATCACTTAGGTTTTGCAGTCTCTAAATACTGTTACAAATCTGATCCTTAGTTGGTCCGGGCCTCACTCTTCCCACCTGTAAAATGGGGCTGAGAGTGATGCTCTCCTACCCCGAAGGGTGCTGAGGAGAAATCCCCTGGGCTTATGAGATGGAGGAGCTCTGATACTTAAGCGATAGGTGCCCATCGAAGAGCTGACTCATCACCGGTGCCCCCCTTGAGACTGAGCATGGCAGTGCTTTCCTGTTCAGCACCCCCGACTGATGGGTGCCCCAGCCCTGCAGCGGCAGGCTTCTTCATGGCATTCAGCCCTCTAGCCAGGTCACTTTAAGCCTCTCCCTTCTGGGATAGCAAAGTCCAACAAATAGTTTCAAGGCCTCTGTGAGGTTTCCAGCCCCTGGGCCCAGTGGCTCTTACAGCCTCTCTCCGGGCTCTGATTTGTCCATATCGCCCCGCGTCAGGGCTTCACGCCACCTTCCCAGTGGCTGGGATGGAGAACCCAGGCCCTCTCTCTTCATGGGTCCCAGTCCAGGGATCTGAGGATGAGCCACCAAGGTCTATTTTGTCACACACCTTGCCGCTGCCTCCCAGAACCTCTTCCTCCCATTAGCCTTCCTCAACCCTTCTCGCCAGCCTCTTCTTGGGCTCTTTGTAATGATCTACATCTCCCAGGGTTTCTCCTCTGAGGTCTGGGTCCTGCTCTCATGGCAGGATCAGCCACCGCAGCTCGCTCCAGACCGGTATCTTCCAGAGATATCCCAGTGACAAAGTCCTTCCCTGCAGCTCCTTAGACTTGTCCAAACACCTCGTGGGCTTCCCCGCTTCCAGCTTCCTTCTGGCTCAGGGTAACTCACCTCTAGCTTCCTCTAGCTCTGGACTTTCCAGTTCTGGTTCCAGGCTTCCTTCTGCATTTAGACCAGGAAGCTCCCAGCTACCTGCCTCCTGTGCCTCCCCCGGGTCTTATTTTCTGACTGCGCTATGCCCCCTCCTTTAGGAAGACTCCGTTCCTTCCCAAGTGGGTTTGATCACCAGTGTGCAATACCCCCCCCAAGTGCCACCCACTGCTAATGGGGCTCAGACTGCAGTTAACCATAACCAGTGTCGGGTTTATACACCCTTTCACAGTGCCATACATGTTTCCCAGCGGTAGGACCAAATGATATTTACCCAGCTTTTCCAAAGTGCTGTAAGATCTCTGCATAAGAAGGATAATGTGAATGTGAACTGGTTTTTTTACAGCTGGTCAGAATGAATTTTGTTACATCAAATCATGCACATTTCAACATTTTTAAATCTGGGTTTGTTCCCAAAGGTTTTTTAAATGAACTGATATTTTGGGTTTTAAAAAAAATCAACAGAACTTTCTTTAAATGATTTTTTTGGGTGGGGGTAAATGTTTGAAAAACTATTTTTTTTTCCCATTTTAAAATGGAAAATTTTCATTTTTTGAGAACATCCAATTTTGGGGCAGAGGGGAACCTCACCTTGGAGCTAAGCTGATGAATCAGTATTGGCAAAGCAGCAGAGACAGGGCAAACCAAATCCCCCAAATGATCCATTTAAAAAAAAGTAAATTAACTAACAATAGAAGCTTTTGAGGAGAACCTAAATGTTCTGAGCAAAAATTTCTGGTTTTGAAAAAATGGCCAATTTTTTTTTCAAAACAAAAATCAAATAAAACCCAGATAAAATATGGACTTAACATGAATGAGATTTAGGCACCTAAACTAGTTAAGGTATTTTGGTAAATTCCACTAGGTGCCATTTTGCTTCTTTAGACACCCAACTACAGAGTGTGTGTGTGTGTGTAATATATATAGCCCTAGCTCTAATCCTTGCTGATCTGTTGAGTCATCCAGCCATGTTCATTCCAGAATGACATCTACGAGTGGGCCCGAGATCACCGCGTTCACCACAAGTTCTCGGAGACCGACGCAGACCCTCATAACGCCACACGGGGCTTCTTCTTCTCCCATGTTGGCTGGCTGCTGGTGCGCAAACACCCCGACGTCATTGAGAAGGGCCAGAAGCTGGACCTGGCTGACTTGAAGGCCGACAAGGTGGTGATGTTCCAGAGGAGGTGAGCCGGGTGCAGCTGAGATAGGGGAAGAAAATAGGGTGATTGTGGTGCAAGGTTAAGGGCAGGCGTTGTGACCAATGTGTCACTGGGGAACCAAAGGGGATCTGAGGCATAGCATCCGGATACAGGAATCTCTCACAGGGGTAAGCGGACTGCAGGCCAAATCTGGACCATCAGACACCTTTGAATGGATCTCAAAATCTTTTATTTACTTATTCTCATCATTATTTTTGTATTTTCTTTGGAGTCTGGACCTTGACTAGACCTTGACCAAGACATTTGGATCTCAACAAAAAATAATTGACTACCCCTGCTCCAGAGCAAAACTAACCCTCTTGGGATGGCTCAGGTGTAAATGTTTGGAGTATCAGGGCCGTTGTTTGGGAAGCTTGGCAGAAATCCATGAGGAACAAGTTCTGTCCAGCAGAGCGGCGCGGGGTGTATTACACATTCTCCTTTGTTTGTGGGAGAGGAGGAAATGGGGTCAGAAAAGGCAGGGCTCCAGCCTCGCTGGGAATGTAGCTGGCACAGAGAGCCCAGTGCCAGCCAGCTGAATCCCTCTTGTATAGAACATGTCCCACCGCTGCTGCGGCCTTAGCAGGGGTAAAGCCCCGGGCAGCCTGTGAGGAGCAACCTATCCCCTCCCCCGCCACATGCACACAGCCCAGTTCCCCAGGGCAGCCGAGCGCCAGGCCTCCTGCAGTGTGAGTGACAGGTCTCCTGACGGACGGAGGAGAGGACTCTGCTGCAGCCCCCAGGTAGGGAGCCAAAGCTCGAGCTGCAGCAGCGTATGCCCTGAGATCCGGAGGTCCCTGGTTTAATCCCAGGTGCCTCAGCCAAGATGGCAGCTGTTGCGCTCCCCCCAGTACAAATGTGACCTGGCAGCAGTAATGATAAATGGAGCCCCAGGAAGCCTGGCAGCTCTTCAGAGTACAGGTGCCATGAAGTTCACAGCCACACACCCGCTGGGTCCTTCTTACCCACTGCCAGCGGGTGCATGGCTCTCTTATTGTGTGCCCAGCTTATCCTCTTCCGTGCCCACTTTGTCACTGCCCTTGTTTTTCCTTTTTCTCCAGGGGGAAAACCGGGGCAGAGGTGGGCTGGTTCTGTGCTGTTTTCTTTGTATAGTTCAAATTAGCATCTCTACCCTGCCCCAGAGACTCAGCCCTGGTGGATGATCTGAACTGCCCTTGCTCCTCAATGCTCCTTCATGGGACGCGCCCACCCTCTAACTCTCTCCCCGTTATCTCTTCCCTGGCAGGTTTTATAAGCTTTCTGTGGTGGCCTTGTGCTTCCTGTTCCCCACCCTGGTGCCCTGGTGCTTCTGGGGGGAATCTCTCAGCAACAGCTTCTTCCTCCCCGCCATCCTGCGCTACGTGGTGGTGCTCAACGCCACCTGGCTTGTGAACAGCGCTGCACATATGTTTGGCAACCGGCCCTACGATCGAAACATCAACCCCCGGGAGAACCGCTTGGTCACGTTTGGAGCCTTAGGTACGTTGGTGGCGCCTTTTAATTCCAAACCACTCCACAAACTGCCTGTGAATGAAACGGGCAGAGATCACTGCACCTGCCACTGAAATGCAGCTGTGTCTGGGGAGGAACACAGCAGCTGTTCAGCAATGTGCACTGTTGCTATGTGAGGGTCTGGGAGAGAAGGGCAGAGGATTAACATCCATTTATAAACTGTGGGACAGGGGAGATTTTAGATGCATGATGACATAAAATGGACCAGATCTTCAGCTGGAATAAATCTTTGTTGCTTTGAAGCCCAGACAGCTATTCTGATTTACATCCGGATCTGACCCTAGGAATTTAAACAGGCCACTGGGGTTAACACCCCAATGTTCCTGCACTCGTGTATGGGAAAGCCAGAAGCGTGTAGACTCCAGCTGAGTGATCTCACCCACAAACCTGCAGACCTGCACGTTTACTGGGATGTCTCATGCTCTGGTCAGAGGACACACAGGGCAGTGATATTATCTTCTCCAGTGTCGTGCATGTAGCACCTCCTTATCTCAGCCATGAGATTTATTTGCCCTGCCTGAAGGTTTCACCCGCTGTTTGTTATGATGACAATTTCCCCCTGCTCTCTCTCTTCACCTCTGGGAAATGATGTCTCTGAAATAGCTGGACACATGCAGCCCGAAGTGCCCAGTGTTTGCTGGGTGCTAGAATTGAGACAGCCAAGTCCTGATTTTTCAGAGGTGCTGAGGACCTGGGGAAAATGAGCCCAGAATCACCATTAGCTTCGTACTGCTTTCCTGGGCCTGATTCTCAGCTCGTGTGTATCGTAGCTCTGTGGACTTCGGCGGTGCTCCACCGATTTACATGAGCTGGGGATCTGGCCCCAGACTAGCCAGAGTCAAAGCTGCATAGTTCCTATCTGAATCTGAGTTTCTCAGACTCTGGGGATGGAGCCACCAAGAAGGGCCAGGACTCCCTTCAGATCTCCCCAGGAGCTCCACCAAAGCTAGATGGCTTCTCTCTGAGAGACAGAGGAGGAATCAGAACCTCACACAAGCCTCACTAGGCTCTCTGAGGGGGCTCATTTTAAGGGCTTTAATAAGGAGAGGCCCAGGCACAAGCAGAAGTGCCAGAAATATCCTGAGTTTTCTCACCCAATTTGAGGGCTTCAAGAGGGTCAGGCAAAGAGCCAACCAAGCTCTGACCAGACCTGTGCTGAGATTAACCAGCCATCACTTGTTCTCCCCTCCAGCCTGCCGTGGCCTCCTCACATGCCCTGTACTAACCTTAGCACTATCCTGGTCCTCCTCTGGTGTTGGATTGGGTGCAGAGGAGATGGGGCTGGTGGGACAGAGAGAGTCTGAGCTGGTGTAACTTACACCCGGTGTTGAAGAGGGGAGAGCAGCAGGACAGCCAGCCACCAGGGGCTGCTCAGCCCCTACTCCCCACTGCCTTTCCCCACCCACTCAGGGTGCTGTGGGCCTGGCTCCGAGCACTGTCCCCTTGTGACTGGCCCTTTGCAGGCAGGTCCCATTGACAGGGCTGGTATTTTCTGACATTCTCCCCACCTTGGCCTCTCACCGATGGATCGTCACCCGCCTGTCGATGGGGGAGTGCGCACGCAGCCAGCGCTTCCCCCACCACCTTGTTGTACCCTGCTCAGACCTGGGTCGATGGCCCGGTGGTAGCAGTGCTCAGGCTCACCCCACGCTGGCGTTTCCACTGCTGGAGCTGCACCAGGGATAGACCAACGCTGGGAGACTTTCTAGAAACTCTCCGTGTAGACGCGGCCTTGGCTAAGCACAGGGCCTGGGCCAGCTCCCAGCAAAGTCAATGGCCTGTAAGGGGAGGAGGATCACGGGGCTCTCCCTGCCCCAAGGGGAGCACAGTCTGCGTTCGGCACAGATGGCCCATTCCGGGGACATGGTGTCTGAGCCTGGGGCGTGACGGTTTCAAACCCAGGTTCAGGTGCATTTACACTGTTTTGTTCCTGCTCTTCTGTTCCAGGCGAAGGTTTCCACAATTACCACCACACCTTCCCCTACGACTACTCCACCAGCGAGTTCGGCTGGCACTACAACTTCACCACGGGCTTCATCGATCTCATGTGCCTCCTGGGGCTGGCCAGCGACCGCAAGAGGGTCTCCAAGGAGACCATCCTGGCTCGGAAAACTCGGACTGGTGATGGGAGCCACAAGAGTGGCTGAGGGCCTGTGTTGTTCCCAGGCCCCCTCCCCCAACAACCTCTTCATTCACCCCAAGCAAGCTGGGCACAGGGTTTTATGTTCCATTTACTAACCATTGAATACTGCTACCAGGTTGCTTCAGATGATGATGATGATGATGATTTTAACCCTCTCCTGCACAGTGTATTTTAAATGTATTTAAGACCTAGAACTTTGTGTCTCTAATGCTCAGCAGCTCCCTCTCTCTCCTCTCTCTCTCTCCTTTTTGTTCTTCCTTTATCTCTCTCCCTTTCTCTCTCACCCCTCCATGCTTCATTCTCTCTTTGCCTCTGACTCTCATTGGCAGGGAGCTGGTCCAAAGCCCATCCAAGGCAGATTCTGCTGTTGGTTGGATAGAGGGAATGGAGGCAGGGTCTGTACCAGCTGGCTGAAGAGTTGAGCCAAAGTCAGGGACTCTTTCCCTAGAAATCCCCCTTTCCTGCCTCTGGTTCTCCTGCTCTCTCCCACCCTCCACCCCTCTCCCACCCAGGGCTGCTAATTCAGGATATGAATGAGTATCTCTCTATGACAACAGCAGCAAAAGCTTTTCCCTGAAGGAGTAGCAGCCCTGTCCCCTTCCTTGCTATCAACGAGAGGGCACCATGTTATCTCCTTGGTGCTTGGCCTCCTTTGGTCCTGTAGGCTGAGGAAAGATGATGATGGGGAGAGGAGACCCCCAAAAGCCTCTTCTGCAGAACATGGCGGCGTGGGGCGCGTCAGCTGCCTTCTCACCTCGCTGGAGTGTTGCAATGGCTCCTCCCGCCGCCTTGCAGAACCTCTGTGCTAGAATTGCCTGGAACAACTCAGGCTGGGCTCCTAGTGGCCTGCGTGGGAAAGCTGCAGATAAGAACATCCGGGGAGACAAGGGGCTTGATGCCATTGAAATACACTGGCTTGGGATGGGTCGCAGTGGAACCATAGGCAGTATTTCCCAGGAAGAGACTCTTCCTGAAGAACGACAGCAGGAGAAGCCAGAAGGAAGTGACATGAAGCCCCATCTCTGTGTTAAGCTGCTTTGGGTGTTGGAGGAATGAGGTCCCGTTTCTATGGAGAATGAGGTCCTGGTGCGTGTCTGCATCATATGGATTCTTTTTACTGAACATGGTTGAAATGGGGAGACGAAGGGGCAGCTGATGTGGCCACATCCAAGCGAATTGATCCTGTGCGTGAGCAGCCAGGAAGCGGGGATGATGCTATGTCAGAGACCCAGGGGAGCCTTGTGTCTGTGCAGATGGGTTTTCTGCAGCCAATTAACAAGTACCTGATAGAAACTGACACCAAAGCCGGGGACCCTGAGAGGGTTAAAGCATAACAAAGTTACAGGATCCCAACCCAGTGCTCTGTGTGACCTCGTCTCAGCCCAGCCCAGCCCAGCCCCTCTGAAGCCAGGAGGTGGAGCCACATCTACTGGTCAGATTCAGGCTGGAGATGGGACTGAATTGCCCCACTGTACCAGGGGCAGGAAAGCATGTTAGGGGGCTCATGATCAGCTCCCCGGCCCCTCCCAAAGCAAATCAGAGATGCCCTGGGGACAATGGCTGCCTGTTGCACACACTGCGGTGGGAAGCGTTGGTGCAGCCATTGCTGGTGGGGGGCCATTCCCCCAGACACACTGTGCTAGAGCAGGGTGCTGGCTGCTGGGCCGTATGTAATTCATCCCCTGCAGACAGGGTCTTTCCTCCGGCGAGGGGGGTCCGCTCACAGTGCCTGGGCACGGAAGGTGCCTATTTCAGTGCTTGGCAGCTAATGCCAGGCTGACTGCACTGTCTGAGGTCCCAAGACATTGCGGGGGGGGAAGGGTTAAAACCCCGCTGTGTTTCATCCCATAGCTGCGGACAGGCTTGGCGGTACGAGGCCCCATTCCAATCAGCCACTCGCCAGACAGTGCTGTGGCGCTGGGTGAAAGCTCAAGAGGTGCCCAGGCTGCTGGATCCTGGGAAAGGCTCAGCTGGGGTGGAGGAATGATGCTGAGATCCTCCTTCCCCCGCCCCAGCCGTGCTGCCTATCCTCAAGGGCTGGCTCCAGCCTTCCCACACAGGCCAAGGTGAGCACAGCACTGCTGATGTCCTGCTGCGGTTGCAAAGCTCTTGCCGTCGGCCAAGAACTTGTCCCTGGCCTTGTTCCTGTGCATCGCCATGACTAGAACTGTCCAGCTTTGCAGCCCAGCGGAGCAGCCTGCCCTGAGCTAGCGAGATGAAGAGGCTCAGGAGCAGGCCACCAGCAGATTAACTGGTCGTGAAGCTTTTAATTTCTGGGCTCTAAACCCAGGAGATGGATGGCTGAGATTTATAAGTGCTCAGAGAGTGGCTGTGGATAGTTTTATCCAACTGGATACAAAGATACCTGCATATCCTAATCCTGGGCCAGATCCATTCCTAGTCCAAACCCCATTGACTGGAGTCCACACCCTGGGTGAATTTGGCCTCCCACGATAGTTCTTCCCTCACCTCATGATCCGGACATGTTGTGTGATGCAACCTACCATTCAGCTTCATGACACAACACGTTACGGCATTCACCATCCTTTCTGGAGAAAAGGAAGATGTTGATTTGGGCATCGCCTCTAGATCCCAAGAGTGTTGATCAGATCCAGAAATCCTCACACCGTGGGGAAGCGGAGTGGAAGTAACCAAACAGCGCTGGTGTTTGCCCAGTCATTTTGTCGGTAGAGTGGCATACATCTCTGGGTGCCTTAAGCCTTTAATACATATAGGAGTACTGACAGCTGTTTGCAGGATTTTTTTTTTCTTTCTATGATGAATTATGGAACTTTAATTATTTCATTGCCGTCATCAAATTGTGGGTGCAGGTGATTTTGAATGTATTGAGTTAGAATTTGTTAGATTAAGGAACAGATGAATCACTTTAAATAGAACCTTGTTTGCTTTGTATTTCTTTCTTTGGTGGCACGTTTGTATCCTAAGTGCGTTCTCTGTGAGTTTAGTTAAAGTGAGTCCGAGTGAGAGGTGGATGTAGACTAAGCATCAGCGTGTCTAGTGGCTAGAGCAGCAGGTCTCCTGTGCTCATTCTCAGCTTTGCCACTGTGAGATCTAGGGCCAGTCAGTTAACTTCTCCATGCCTCAGTTTCCCTCTCTGTAACATTGGGATAGCACCCTACCTCACAGGGGTGTTGTGAGGTGTAATGAATACTTGTAAAACACTGAAGATCAGGGTGTGGAAGGCCCAATGTACACGCTAGTGGTGGCGGTGGTAGTAAATGACTGGATTGCAAACAGCGTTCTCATCCCCTCTGGTATCCTGGAGACGGGACGTGCGAGTGTTGGATAAGTAGTGAAGGACTGGAAGGTTGAATCTGTGCATTGTCTAAGCTCTGTTGCTATTGAAATGTGAGTGGGATACAACTTTCCCAGGACGGTTTCTGCATTTGAAGATCTCCATGTTTTATCTACTGAAAAACTTTTTGAGATTTCTACTAATTTTGGAATCAGGCGGCTGGTTGTGCTGATCTGAACTGGTGTTTGTTCATAATAAAAGTTTACTTTAAAACTCGACTGCCTGACTACAAAGGGCTGTGGGGGCTGGAGCCTTCAGAGACTGCTATTTCTGCAGATATTTATTTCCTCCTGTGGGGGAAGGGAGGGAACCTTTTTAAATCTGGTGAATGAGCTGGTTTGACTGGTGAGCTCCCAACCACGTACTGTGCAGTCACACCCCTTGAAGTGGGACGCTAGCCATCCCTTCTGCTAGAGGTTACTTTAGTTTAAATTCCACCCAGAGCCTCCTGCCAAAACACTGCAGCAGCTGACTGATCTGCATGCAGCACAACACGTAATGCCAGCCTCTCACCTCCGGGTACGGCTGAACGTAGCGCAGACCTTCAGTAACCTCATGCTGCCGGGGAGAGAGGAGGAATTTTTCTTCTGTGATAGAGCATCACTGAAGGGTGGCCCTGTCCCCTCCTGCAGCTGGGCAGAAACTGGTCAGAGAAGGGAAAACCCCATTTAATACAGGTCTATAGACTCCCCTCCATCACTTCAGTTGCGTCCGAAGCTGTAGTAGGGCTGAACCATCATTAGACAGCACTGTCCGGATTCTCTAGAAGGGATCTCTGCTGTCATTCTCGTGGCCACTCTTAACCACCAGCTGTGGCTCCTAGATACGCATGATGGGCCAGATTTCCCAAAGAGCTCCATGCTCACGATTGCTGTCAGATTTTCAAACATGCTGAGCTCTTCTGAAACATCTGGCTCTGCAGGAGGGCCATTGGTACAGACTGTGTGCGCGGGTGGGTGGTGGTTTCATCTCATTTCTGAAGTTCTTATTGTTTTTCCCCTTGTACATGACAACCAGGCCCATATGCCACAAGGTTGCTCTGAGCTATGAGAGGGCTTCAGTTCTTCAGCCATGGGGCTATACATGCCAGCCCCCAAACAAGCTTTGAAGTGGAAGAGACATGGCAATGCCTGTCTGATAATCTGATGCTCCTTTTGTCCAGGCTTCGCAGTGTATAGCCATGTGTCAGAACAGGACGCTGCACGCTTTCCCTTCCACTTGAGATGTGATGAGGTTGTGATGGCAAATTTCAAAGCCTCGAATTACCCATTGGGTAATAATGATCACCCTACATGGATCTGTCAACGTGTTGAACTCCGATTGCCGGGTCTCCCTCGGGGTTAAGGTTGTTAAATTCCCTGTCCAACCTCCTTTCCCAAACAATAGAATCTCTTCCCACAGTGCCAAATCAGCAGCTCTCCCTCTTCCCTCAAGTTGATTCCTGCATTAATAATGCTAGAGCTTTAAAATGTTGCTACAGGGGAGATTTTAAAAGGAATTGTAGGGCCTGCAATTCCTGTGTGCCTAGCGGCCCGATGTAACTCTGAAATCTCCCTCGTGCTCTCCTCCCACCAGGGAAAGGAATACTTAAGCTGCAGAACACAGCCACATTTGAAAGACGTTGCTAGCAAACACGCCCATGCTTGTTAAAGGTTCTGCCCTGATGTCCTTCCAGCAGGGCACAGGCTGTGAAAACCAGCACCAATGTAGTCAGATTAATGGGTTTGCCATGTACATTAGTACTGGACAAAATGCAAGGGAACTACCAAGGAATCCACAGTGGAAATTCAGTCTTCAACTGAGAATCTATCTAATGGAGTGAGTATAGGACACACCACAGTAACTGCACAGATTTCACTGCGGCTGGAGGAATTTGTCACCCTACCCTGGTGCCAGATGACAAGCACAGCACAGTGAGGGCAGAATTTGACCTCCTCTCCATAAATCTGGGCCAAGTAGACATGTTGCATTTGCCACCTCTATGATGATGGGGGATGCTGGCCTGTTAGACCTTGGTGGAAGACAGGGGGACTCCCACCACAGAAGTGCCAATGGCCACCCCCTCAGAAGAGAGGAACTGCCATGAAGAAGCCAGGGTAAACAGATTACTTGGGGCAAATCAACACTGCAAGGCCAGGGGTGGGGTCAGAGGAACAACAAGGAACCAGCTATGGACAATGCTGGCCTAATTTGATCTCCAGTGGGGTCCACCCAGATTTGAGATTGGCTGCTCCCAAAGGAAAGGGGAGGAGCCAAAATAGACCAGCATAGGGGACAAATGAGAAGGCTCGGGACAGAGAATGGACGGGGTTGGAGGCACATCACAACAGCACGAGCACTGAAAGGCACTGGATTTGAGGGAAAGCACTTGTCAGCAGAACTGGGATGGGCCTGCCCCACAGGGACTTCCTCCAGCAGGTAACAGGGCAGGGCAGTCTCCATAGCCCATGGCACCTGCTTTGGCTGGTACTCATTGCAATGTGGAGACCTATCCCCTCTAGGACGTGGGCTGAAACCATGGACTCATGCACTAGGAGACCACTGAGCAAGAAAAGTGGAACGACTAATACTGTGTCGAGGCCAGGTAGCCCATAATGGCTGATACTCCTCTTCCAGCTGTGGCCCACCAGTGATCCTATGCAACCATCACCCATTAGTAGAGAACTGCATGGCTCCTAGTACTGCCTCCATACGGATCTTGCATTGATTTCACTGGGAGGGGGCAGTCCAGCCCCAGCCACCCAGTGCAGCAGGAGCTGTAGGCATCTGGGGTGGCTCCAAGATGCTTTTGGAGATGAGTCTGGCAACAGTTTCTTCACAGAGAGGCAAAGGCTGGGTTGTTTTAAAGGGGCTGAGGGAATTAGGGAACCAAATCCTAATGGTGGCCAAGGGGATTTGGGTGCCTGATTCCTCCCAGTCCTTTTGGGAATCCCAGCCACAGCCTTAGCGGTGACACAGGGTCTAGCATCCGGCGTCCTCCCCCCGCAAAAAACCTGAGCTGCAGTTCACAGATGTAGGCAGGTTTCTCCAGCCTCCCCTATAAAATGCCAGCACACTGTGCACCTCAGAACCAAGAGTGGGCGGCCCAAGGCCTGCATATATCCCGTCTCCCCCCCCACGCGTCGTGCCCTTCACTGCAGCAGCCCCTGGCGCCCCTGCACAGGAGGTGGCTTTGGCAAGCTCCCCTCCTCCTGCAGCACCCCGCCCCCAAGGAGAGCAAGGCGCTGGCCTGAGCTAGGGGAGTGGCAGTGCATTGGCTCGCGAGCCGGGGTGGGGTGGGGCGGGGCGGGCACGCGGCCCCTCTGTGCCCGGGCCCGGCTGACCCAGCAGAGGTTACTGCCGGTCATTCACCGCAGCTCGCGCGCGCTGGCACGGCGCCCTCCACAACAGCCTACAGCGCCTGACCGCGCCGAGGCCAATCCGCAGCCCAGCTCCTTGTCTGATCCGGGCTCGACCAATCAGGCTCCAGAGCGGCTGCTCCCGCCCCTCCTGGGAATGAGCGGGCAGGGCGGGCTGCGGGTTAACCCTTCCCGCGCCAGGGGGAGACACGCCGCACCTGCAGCGAGGTGGGGGCGGGGGTGTCTCCTCACCGCGTGCTCCCTGCGCTGCACCGAGCTAAATGCGGAGCTCCCCCTATTTTAAGATGTTTGATTTATTTTCCTATACGTGTTTTCCAGCAAGTGCACCTTGCCAATGCAGAAACAAGCAAATTCATTAGGGCTAACAAAATATAAACTAGTAAGGGAGGGGCTGATTTTCCACTAGCAAAATTGACATGCAGAAAAATATGACTCTTTAAATGCATCTAGCAAAACCAGCCTGGGGCGGGGGCGGGGGCGGGGGTGGAAAGAAAAGAGGTCTACTTCCCAGCAGGAACTGGCCATCCCAGTGAGGCGTGCATACATGTTTCACCGCTGGGGCCCGGGGCTGCGTGATTGGAGCCTGGGTCCCCCATCTCCCCTGGGTACCCCACCTCCCTGGGGTGCTCTCTCTCCCCACTGGGCCAGAGAGAGACAGTGGCTCCATCGGGGACCCAGTAGGCAGCCTCCAAGCACCCCAAGCCCGAGCACTGCACACGGGGTGGGCAGCAGCACAGCACTTTGTGAATTGCTCTGCGCCCAGCAAACACCCTGAGTCCAGGAGCAGCCCAGACTCCCCAGCCAGCGAGCTGGGACTTCTGTGAACAGGGAAACCAAATCACCCTTTCTCTCGAGATGCCGCTTGCAGCAGGGCTCTGCCCGATCTCCCATAAAGGACTCAAAGTGGTTGCAATTGCAAGTGTAAATATTTAATGCAGTTGAATCATTGATAGGCTGCGATATAGGAGCTTCCTGTGCCTGCTTTATTCCCTGCCTGGTTCTCATCAGAGTGTCCTGACCCCTGGGCTAATAACACAGCATGGCGTTGTTAGGCATGTCTGGTCCATTGGAGCTGCTCAGAGATCCTAGCCATTGATTATCCGCTAGCAGGTGTATTGCTGCTCCCTCCTCCGCCTCCCATTGCACTGCACAGGACTGGGGTTGCCCATTGCCTCCTGTGTCTAGACCAGCCATTTTGACTCAGCTGACTTTCCTCTGCCCCTTTGGATCAGTGTTTGCAGCTCTCAGGGTTTTATCATCTCACAATATTTGGTTCTTTTCTCAAACCCTCAGTCACCTGGAGTCAGGTGAATAGGAGAAAATCTCAGCTTTGGGTTTTTTCAACAAAGTCTCTGCCCTTGTGAAAGACTTGAAAACGTGACCTCTAAAGCCTCAGATGCCACAAGGCAAAGACAACAAACCCAGTACTTATTTATTATTCTCACAATTTTTAAGCCAACCTCATGTTTGCGGCCGGGGGTGGGGGTGAGGGGAGGCAGACGCAGGAGTTTTGAACACTTGAGCTTGGTTATATCCCTGTAACTGGCTTTTTTCCAAAATTAATACACAAACAAAATATAAAATAATACAAACTGATCCTGCAGATACTAACAGTATTCTTATTACTGTATTTAACCAATGGGACTACTTGTGATACAGCTTAGTAGTGGATATTTTCACAATCAGGTAGTTATTTTGCATAAAACATTTCCCAAGCAGGCTATTTGTCATGGAGTCACTGCGCAATGCTCTGGAACTACTCCATACGAAGCCAGTCAGAACTCTGGGGGAGCCTCCTCTCTCTCAGCAAGCTGTTGCCAGGAAAAGAAGCTTACACAGCTTCCACCTTCCTGGATCTGACCTCGAAGCATTCAGCATCCCTGCCATTCCATGCACTTCCGGCAGCAACTCCGCCCAGGCGGGGCGCCTGGGGAAACCAGATGGCCCTGCATCCCAACTCCACAGTCAGACGTGATTCTCAGGTAGCCGGCAAAGAAGGTTTATTAGTCGATAGGAACACAGTGTAGAACAGAAATTTATAGAAGAGAAATCAGTGACTTTCAGCCAAGTCCAGCTTTGGGGGAAGGGAGCCCAGAGCCTGCTCCTGACCTAGACATTGATGCAATACACAGGAAAACTGAGGCACACGCAGCTTGCATGCAAAACAAGAAGACTCACATGAAACATAACAAGGGAAAATCCCCACTTTGTCACACCATGCTTTACAAAGATCAAATGCAAATAACTCACGCAGGCAAGAGAAATTCCTGGGGAGGCTTTCAGATTAAATGGAAGAGGTGAGGAAATGCAGGATGGCTGTTCCAGATGGCAGGCGCTGCTGGGGAGAAGTCTCCTGCACCAGTCTGGGGGATCTTGGGGGGAGGGGAGGGGAAACGACTCAGGCTCTGCTACAGAGTGAACTGCACGGAGGCTCCTTTCCAGGTACATTTGTAACTAGCTGCAATGTATCTGGTGTCCTCAAGGTACAATTGTGACAGACATGGACAGACCTTAAGAACATAAAAGAACATAAGAATGGTCATACTGGGTCAGACCAAAGGTCCATCTAGCCCAGTATCCTGTCCTCTGACAAGAATCAGAGGGGTAGCCATGTTAGTCTGGAATTGCAGAAGTGACAAAGAGTCCTGTGGCACTTTAAAGACTAACTAAAGTATTAGAGCATAAGCTTTCGTGGGCTAGTACCCACTTTGTTGGATCTGGATGCAACCCAGTGGCTGGGGAAACCTGAGAATTGCTGCCCTTGGTGGAGCTCAGAGAGGGAATACAGGTGTAGGTGCCCTGACCTGTGACAATGCTGTACTATTGATATAACGACATCCAGGCCTGAGCCTGTAGCTCGCACTCAGGTGACCAGTTCCCTTGACTTCAATGGGCATTTTCACCCCAAGACGGGCTGGAGGATCAGACCCCTCTACTGATGATCTAATCTAATCCCAGTGTAATTACCGAATGGAACACAAACTTCCACCTGGGTTGGATAGTGAGTGAGAGCAAGGGGACAAGAGCTGGGGTAGAAGAATGGGCTAATGGTTCACCAGGCAGTCCCAGGAGATCTGAGTTCTTGGCTCAGCCACAGACTCCATGTGTGACCTTGGGCATATCGCTTAAGCAATCTTGTGCCTCAGTTTCCCTGCCTTCCTGGGAAGCGGTGCTGATAAACACAGCAGATGGTTGTGAAGGGGCCTGCATACTGCTGCCACGAGGGTAGATAAATGGAAGCAGTGTTAGGTTAGCAACATAACTCCAGAGGAGTCAAAGGGGCAGCCCAAGTTTACCCCAGCTGAGGAACTGACTCTTTTGGCTTGGTTGTAGGAAAAGCTGTTCCTTGCACTTTGGTATCCTTTCGCTTTGCTTCTTGGGGAGATGGGGTGAAATTACACCACGTTCCCACGGCACCAAGCAGGAGCCAACGACAACATCCCTCCAGTGGAGAAGCGGCAGCTCCTCCCCAGCCTAGGGGCAGGTTGGTCATCTGATGGGCAAGCTCGAATTTGCTGAGGAGTCTGGTCGAGCTAGGCACCTACAAGAACAGAAACGGGACTGGAGTGCATTCCAGATGCGGGCCTGGCTTGGAACCTACAAAGCACGCATGGCAGTGTTACTGCATCGACATTACCAGATACAAGGACAAGATGCGTGGCCCCCTCCCTTCCCATTTAAACCACTAGGAGCCCGGGTCTTGCAGCAGGAAGTTGCATGAGGTTCTCAGTATATGGGTTTGCCATCAGTAGCTCTACAACAGGGATGGGCAAACTTTTCGGCCCGAGGGCCATATCGAGTTTGCGAAATTCTATCGAGGGTCGGGTAGGGAAGGCCCTGCCCCCAATCCAGCCCCTCTCACTTCCCGCCCCCTGACTGCCCCCTGAGAATCCCTGACCCATCCAACCCTCCCGCCTTGTCCCCTGACTGCCCCTTCCACAGACCCCTAACCATCCCCCAGGACCCGACTCCCCACCCAATTCCCCTGCTCCCTGGCCCCTGACTGCCACAACCCCTATCCACCTTCCCACCCCCAACCACCCCAGAATCCCACCCCAACCAACCCACCATACTCCCTGACTGCCCCCTCCAAAGCCTCCACCACCACCCTGGAACCCCCCCATTCTCCCTTACCATAGCTGCTGTGTGTGTGGGGCGGGGGAGCATGCAGCCCTGGCCCCCAGAGCTCTGCCCGCGCAGGGTGGCTCTGGGGGAGTGGGGAAGTGCACAGTCCCGGCTCCCAGAGCTCTGCCTGTGTGGCGTGGCTCTGGGAGAGGGGCCAGTGGGTAGCCCCGGCCCTCAGAGCTCTCCTCGCCCGGCGCGGCTCCGGGAGAGGGGCCAGCGGGCAGCCCCGGCCCCCGGAGTGCTGCCCCTGCGGCGCGGTTCCAGGGGAGGGGAGAGCGCTGCCACTGAGGTGCGGCTCGGGAGGTGGGGCACAGCCTCCCGCCGCGGGCCAGATGGGACGGTCTCGAAGGCCAGACGTGGCTCGCGGGCCGTAGTTTGCCCACCCCTGCCCTACAACCATAGCACATTTGTTGGCTTTGCAGAGCAATTCACATCATTCAGCCAACAGGTGACAGGTCTCTAGGCCTTATGTCCACATCACCCTGAACTTTTTCAAGCTGCTTGTTATTTACGATCTTGCTTCGTAAGTAGGACCCTACCAAATTCATGGTCCATTTGGGTCAATTTCATGGTCATAGGATTTTAAAAATAGTAAATTTCATGATTTCAGCTATTTAAATCTGAATTGTCATGATGTAATTGCAGGGGCCCTGACCCAAAAAAGGAGTTCAATCTGTGTGTGTGTGTGCGGGGTTTTGCAAGGTTATTGTAGGGGGTGTTGTGGTGCAGCTATCCTTTTGTGGTGCTGCTGACAGTGGCGCTGCTGCAGAGCTGAGCAGCTGGAGAGCGGTGGCTGCTGTCTGGGAGCCCAGCTCTGAAGGCAGAGCTACCAGCAGCAGCGCAGTAGTAAGGGTGGCAATACCATGACCCTCCGTAAACTAACCTTGTGCCCCCCCGCAACTCCCTTTTGGGCAGGACCCCCAATTTGAGAAACACTTGTCTCCCCTGTGAAATCTGTATATTATTGGGTAAAAGCACACAAAAGACCAGATTTCACAGAAGGGAGACCAGATTTCATGGTCCGTGACATTTTTTTCACAGCTGTGAATTTGGAAGGGCTGTGGCTGGGGAAAACAGCAAGCCTGGGCTGACTGGGGAAGCAGCCCCAGGTGGGCCATGTCCCAATCGTGACACAGCTGGCCCTATAAAAGGGCTGAGAAGCAGGTGCTAGGCAGTCCCTCTCCAGGCTGGGAGGAAGCAGGGTGGGGTTGCATTTGGGATGGGGTGCCTGAGGTGGAACAGTGCTGGGGGAATAGGCAAGGGAGCTGGGGTGCTCCAGCCTAGAAACTCTTCGGGCTGCAGGCCTGATAGGAAGGCCTGAAAAGCTACTGAGCTGCAGGGAAAGGCAGCAGGTCCAAACCCTCTTGCCTATGATGACTGGCTGTTACACTGCAGTCTGCCCCAGGGAGCGGGGGCTCGATGATGACTGGCAGTAGCTCTAAACTGAGGCATGGTGGGTATTAGAGGGTTGGGGGTTCCCCAGGGAGGGGAGATCCAGAGGCAGAGTCTGGGGTATTGCCAAGGGGCAGTACTCCAGGTAAAGCAGCACTGGGGTCCAGGAGGGACATGGAGCTAGCGGACAGCAAGACACTAGCCTGCAGAGGGTGCTCTGAGCTGGAAGAGCTAATTCCCGGATAGCCAGCAGGAAGCGCTGCCAGGGTGAGTCATTGTGCAGTTACAGAGCCACATAACTGTTCACCATGCTGGTTATCTTATCTCTGCAGATCATGCCTCTTAACTGTGTGTAATTTACAGGTAAGTACTCAAATTTCTCTCCCTCCCACTGGGTATACTCTAGAGCAAACTATGGTCAGTGGAGCCCTCGCTGGTTGCCCTGGGAGTTGCTGGGTCACCTGGTGCTGGCTCTCCTCCCTCATTTCCAGCTTTAACATCGCATTAAAGAGCGGCTATAAATACACAAACTCTTTCCTAATAGCCATGGCTGCCACAGAGACACTGCGTCGGGACAGGTGATGGTCTGCGTAAAGGCGGATGGGAGGAGAGAGAACCAGATCTCCAGTAAGATGAGGTGCATGCTATGAAAGTCTCTGATTGTCCATTCCTCCCCCGATTCCAGTGGTCGCTCAGGCACTACTCCACACAAGCCCTGTGGGGATCAGACTCTTGGGGTTTTAGGAGGCAGGGCTGGAATGGAAAGGAGCAGCTGTTCACACACCTCTCCCCTTCCTAGCTAGTGGACATCCAAGCAGGCATCTGCAGCCACATTAATGCTGCTTGCTTGGAGAGGCTTAAGTCAGACTCCGAGCCTCCAGCCCCATCACGGCGGAGACCTCCATCTCTAGGTGCAGATAGAAACCTGATTGCTTTTACTGCAGCAGAGAGAAACCGAGCGCCCCCAGAGCTGAGCCAAGAAACGCCAACCTGGTGGGGCCATTGGAGCAGGAGCCAGGCCACCCCAGCACTGCTGAGAGCAGAGGAGCCAGGCTAGCTGAGACCTGTCAAGGGAGAAGGAAGGTGGATCAGCTGGGTAAAGCCATGAGCAGCCTGTCGATGTGCCAGCCCATAAGTAACCCAACGGCCTAAACCGTGGAAGAAGGAAAGAACAGTAGAACTCTCTGACTGGGGGATTGAAGGCTCCAGGTCTAGATACCAGTGCGTGCTGCCTCCTGGGCCGAATTATCACCCAGTGTTTGCAGTGGTCACCACGACCCTTCTGACCCCCAGGTCAGTGAGTAAATGTGTTAGCTTCAGCCTGCCTGAGTGTCAGCAGCCTGCCAGAGGGGCTTCCAGAGAAAGGTTGTTGCTGTGTGCAGGGGCCTGCCTGCAGAACAGATGTCTGGGAGGCTCACCCATCTCCGTGGGGGCAGGTGGTCCCTGTATCGCCAGGAGGAGATTAATGCCCTCTCGAGAGTAATGCTGCAGCTGGGTACAGCCCTTACAGCCCTCTTGGGTGCTTCGGCCTAGGAAAGGCATTATGGCACCAGACGGGGGGAAGTGGAGGGCAATAACCATGCCTGCAGAACAGGAGCCTCTGAGCTCTGAAGAGTGGATGAAGGACCAGACTGATTCTCACTGGATAAGGGGAGAATCAGGGAGGCCCTTTGATCATTCTGAAACCCAACAGAGTCCTCCAAACCTTGGCCAGAATGGGCCAAGTCAATAGAGAGTCAACCTTTATGAACATAAAGGTTGTGTGGGCGTGAGTTTGGAACAATGGAGGCAGGAGAGAGCCATGTGGCGTGTCCTCAACGAATACTGCTTAAAACCCTTCTATCATTGCACCACATATAGGTCACGTGAGCCAAGGGGAAATCTCGCTGGCAAATAATCCAACATCTTTGGGGCTATTTCTTGTCTGTGTCTAAACCAGGTTCCTGATTGGCATTAGCCCAACTGGACAGGGCTCCAGTGCAGAGAAAGAATTACATTTAAATCACCTCTCAAAATGACCTGGAAGATCAGCCACCAGCCCATCTCCCTGCTGATGTGGGAAAGACTGCTTAGCCAGTCGGTCCCCATTCACAGCTACAGTCTCGGGACCGACTGGCTAAGCAGCAGTTCTGAAGAAAAGCACCTGAGGATTACAGTGGATGAGAAGCTGGATGATTCAGCAGTGTGCCCGTGCTGACAAGAAGGCTAACGGCATAGTGGGCTATATTAGTAGGAGCATTGCCAGCAGATCAAGGGAAGTGATTATTCCCCTCTATTCAGCACTGGTGAGCCACACCTGGAGTACTGGGTCCAGTTTTGGTTCCCCCGCTACAGAGGGGATGTGGACAAGTTGGACAGAGTCCAGCAGAAGGCAACAAAAATGATTAGGGGGCTGGGGCACATGACTTATGAAGGGAGGCTGAGGGAACTGGATCTATTTAGTCTGCAGAAGAGAAGAGTGAGGGGGGATTTGAGAGCAGCCTTCAACTACCTGAAGGGGAGTTCCAAAGAGGATGGAGCTCGGCTATTCTCAGTGGTGGCAGATAACGGAGCAAGGAGGTTGGTTTTGCTTTGAGCAGAGGGTTGGACTAGATGACCTCCTGAGGTCCCTTCCAACCCTGATATTCTAAGAGCTTCCAACAGTGGAGTGATTGCTGTGCTGTATTGGGTGTAACCAAGAACAGCATACAGTGACTCTCTTAGAGGAAGGATGCCCCAGTGGTTAGGGTGCTAGCTTGGGACCTGAGCTGTACTCCTGGTTTTGCCACAGGCATCCTGTATGAGCTTGGGCAGGTCAGTCTCTCTGGGCTTCAGTTTCCTCTCTGTACAAAGGGGTTAATAGCACAGCCACTGCTTCTCATGGTGTTATGAGAGAAAATGCATTAAAGATTACCAGGTGCTCAGATGCTATGGTAATAGGGTCATATACATTGCATCAGTACGGAACAGCTTCTTCAGCCAAATGGATCACTGGCTCCTGGAACAGTTTGTCCATATGAAATCCCGGCTCTTCCCAGCACTGCGCCCTGACTGTGCTTCTGTGTCTGAAGTGTTCCTGCATGTACTAGGCACTGGAGACCTCTGGTTCTCTTCCCATGCTACCAGCCAAATTCCGCCCACAACTTGAGCAGGAGTTCCATGCCAGTGTCTGAGGGTGGAGTCTGGCTGTAAGCATCTAGGTTTCTAAAGGAAACTGAAATGGCTTTGACTAAGGTTCAGTGGAACCCAGCTTGGAAGGCCCCAGAAATCATAGACTTGTATGACCAGAAGAGCCTTGAGAGCTCATCTAGTCTAGTCCCCTGCACTCATGGCAGGACTAAGTACTACCTAGACCAGGGGTGGGCAAACTTTTTGGTCCAAGGGCCACATTGGGGAATAGAAATTGTATGGCGGGCCATGAATTCTCACAAAATTGGGGTTGGACTGAGGGATGGGGTGCGGGCTCTGGGGTGGGACAGCAGATGAGGAGTTTGGGGTGCAGGAGAGTGCTCTGGGCTGAGACCAAGGGGTTTGGAGAGCAGGAAGAGGATCTGTGGCAAGGGTGTGAAAAGAGGTGCAGATTCCAGCTGGGGTTGTGGGCTCTGGGGTGGGGCTGGGGATGAGAGGTTTGGGGTGCAGGAGGGTGACCCAGGCTGGGATCGAGGGGTTTGGAGAGTGGGTGGGGGATCAGGGCTGGGACAGGGGTTTGAGGCATGGGGAGAGGCTCAAGGGTTCAGGCTCCTAGCAGCGCTGACCTCAAGCGGCTCCCGGAAGTAGTGTCATGTCCCTTCTCTGGCTCCTATGCGGAGGCACGGCTAGATGGCTTTGCATGCTGCCCCATCCGCAGGCACGGACCCTGAAGCTCCCATTGGAGCGTGTAGGAACCGGAGGACATGCCGCAGCTTCTGGGATCCACATAGTGTGGCTGCAACCCAGCGCCTCAGCAGGAGCACCGGAGCGGGGCTGAGCCATGTGGCGTGGCTCACGGGCTGGCTTAAAACGTCTCGCGGCCCGGATCTGGCCCGCGGGCTGTAGTTTGCCCACCTCTGATCTAGACCATCCCTGACAGGTGGTTGTCTAACTTGTTCTTAAAAATCTCCAATAATGAAGATTCCACAGCTGCCTTAAACAATTTATTCCAGTGCTTAAGCGCTCTGACTGTTAGAAAGTTTTTCCTAACGTCCACTCTAAACTGCCCTTGCTGCAATTTAAATCCATTGCTTCTTGTCCTATCCTCAGAGGTTAAGGAGAACAATTTTTCTCTCTTCTCCTTGTAACAACCTTTAACAGATACAGCAGGGGGCTGGGAGACAGCTTCCTTCCCCAACTTTGCCACTGACTCTGTGACCTTCAGTCACTTGGACCCACATTTTCAAAATAGAACAATAATAATAACGTCCAGCTCTGGTCTAGCACTTTTCATTGGCGGGTCTCCAAAGCACCTTACTAAGCAGGTCAGTATCGTTATTAAAAGTGCCCACTGATTTTGGGGTGTCTTATCCTGAGATGCCTCACATTGAACAGCCCAAAATTAAGAAACACATTTTAATATGGAGGCCTCTACCTTTCTCTGCCTCAGGTTGTTCTGCCTGCCCATCTTTCTAAGGCACACGTCACCCCAACATCCAAGAGCGCCAATTGTGTCATAAGAGGGATAACAACTAACCCGCCTTTGAAAAGCATGCTGAGGTCTTTGGATGAAAGATGTAATATCTGTACTGACTGCCACCTTAAAAGCACAGGGATCTGCACATAGTAAGAGAGCCCCTGCCTCAAGGAGTTTAGTCACAATAGGCAAAGGAAGTATTACTAACTCCCTTGTCTACACAGGGAAACTGAGGCACAGAAAGATCACGTGATTTGCAAGAGGCCTTACAGGGAGTCTGTGACAAAGCTGGGAATTCAGCACAGATCTCCTGAGTGGGTGGGTGAGATTCTGTGGCCTGCATTGTGCAGGATCAGACTAGACAATATTAATGGTCCCTTCTGACCTTAAAGTCTGTGAGTCCCCCCTGCAGGGCTGTAATTACAAGGCCATCCCTCCAGAGCAGTCAGAACCACTTAAAATGTTTTTAAAAACGAAGGCTATTCCCAGACAAAAAAATTTAACAGCTGAAGCTTAACTTTCAATTTTCTCCCCGCCCCTATTCATTGAAGATTATAGAAATATATATAAATTCTTCTTGTGAGGATTTTGTGCCTTCAGTTACTGATCTATAGTCTCAGCTTTACCTGCACTCAATGAAGTTTTTCCTCTGTTGTCGTATGCTGGAGCTCTTATGACCACAGTGAACAGGTGCTATAATGTAATGTATAATGTAGATTTCCAGTAGCTTTTCCCCACCACTGTCCTCACAGCATAATCTCCAATTTGAAAGCACCTGCTGTTGCGTGCCATCTTGTGCCTGCATAAATGAACTGCTGGGTGCAAATGTTAGCCTTTAGACAGCTGACTGATTTCTCTGCAATTCAGGCAGATATGAAAGTACAAGAATTTGGGCCACACAGATAAGTAGGGGGAGCAGTATTAGGATCCCCACTCTAAGAGTTAATAAACCCACGATTGCTCTAGACTGGCACCTGGAGGGAAAAATTGGCCCCGACTGTGTTTTATCCTATTTAATGTCCTTTTAGTAGATGTTACAGCAAAGCTGTATAAGGGTTATCTACTTACCTTTTTCTACCCGGAATTACCCAGCCATGTGAAATGCTTTTTCATGAGATTAGAAAGTCTGATGATGACAGGACAAACATTTCTGAAAACATTATTTACCTTCAGCTAGTTCAGCTTTACTAAAACTTAAAGGCAACCAGGGACATTTGGATGTCAATAGGCTTATGCTGACTGAACCCTTTATAATGTTCTAATTTAACACCGGTGTTATCCAGTCTTCATGCTTCAGGGCAAAAGCTAATCATCTCCTGGATCAGGAGGTAATTCACTTCTTCCCCACCCCAGCATTGCATAAGTGAGTATGTGCTACAGGAGACCGATTTACAGTCCTGCGAAACATCGGGTGTTGGCCGCTACAAGAGAGGAAATAATGGAGTGGATGGACTAACGGTCTGATCTGGCCTTGTGATGTCTAGGAAGTTACAAAGCATTTAGTTAGAAAATTGTCTGTGGCCATATCAATGCACTTGCCCGACAGCAGTCAGCAGGAATTGGAATGGTAAAGCCCATTGTAGTGGAGATTAAATTAAATGCAGTGTAAACAGAATAAAGATAAAAATGAGCTTGAAGCCGGTAACTACAAGCCACACCCATACTCCACACCTGTGTATGTGGTTTGGCAGCTCAGGTCCACGTGGTTCTATTGTCAGGAGTGACCAGTGGGAAGCAGGTCCCGCTGATCTCCAGGGGAGCGGTTAGATACTCTTTTGAAAGTCTGGCTCTTTCCAGGTGACTGTACATGGCTATAGCCATCTTGAGAACTGTGGTCCCAATCCATTCTTTACAATGCTGCTAAGGGCTGGGAGCAGCTTACCAGCCAGGGCAGCAAATAAAGCTGCCAATGACAGCAGAATTGCAGTCCTGTTATGCACGGATGCATAGGCATGTGCATGGGGTGTGTCGGGTGTATCCAGGCACACCCTAATGCAGGGTGGGCCAGCGGCCCCCGAGCTCCAGCTGGGGACAGAGGGGTTGAATAGGGGGTGGGGTTCTGGGGGGTGATTAGGGGCTGAGGGGGTCTCCAGAGGGGGCAATCAGGGGACAAGGAGTGGGGGGCTTAGATAGAGGGTGGGGTCTTGGGAGGTGATTAGAGGTGGGGGATCTCTGGAGGGGTAGTCTTGGGACAAAGAACAGGGGGGCTTAGATATGGGATAGGGTCCTTGGGGGGTAATTAGGGTGGGGGGTCTCTGGAGGGGGCATTTATGGGACAAGGAGCGGCGGGGGAGGGGGAGGTTTGCATGGATCAGGGCTCTGAGGGAATGGGAAGTGAGTGGGGGTTGGATGGGGGTGGGGCCAGACTGTTTGGGGAGACACAGTCTTCCCTACCCGGCCCTCCACACAATTGTGAACCCCAGTGTGGCCCTCAGGCCGAAAAGTTTGCCCGCGCCAGGTTAGCTCTTTATCTGGTTAAAGATAAAGATCATGAAAATTGACTGTATCTTTGTATATGCCTGGTTATCAATACAGCAAATATCTGGTATTTTGTGTCTCATTTTTTAAGTAAAGTTTAGTTGTTAATTTAAAACAAATTAAGTTTAGTTAAGTTTTAGTTTCTTTAGTTTGTTTGATGAATAAAAATAGTATCCTTTATGAGGGAGTATTCAATAAATGTTTGCTTTTTAAAAAAAAAAAAATTCCCTGCGTGCACCCCCTAATGAAATGTGCTGTGCACACCTATGCATGGATGTGTTTATTTCTCAAAACTGCGCTAGTCCAGCATCAAACAGACAACTAAGCCAGGTCTGTTCCCTGGAGCAGGGGCCTTCTACAAAAGCCTGCTTGCTCCCTGGATAGGTGATTGCTTTCTTCTGAGGACCAGCTGACCTTCAGGAACTCCCCTGATCCCTGCTTCCAAAGCCATTACCATAGGTCACACTGGGGGGTGTAGGGGAGAGGTGTAAGCCCCCTCCCTGAAAGGACCAGCCCACCCTATGACAAGGCCCATCAAAGAGATGTTCCTGGTGGCCCCATTCACTTGCAGCAGTGCCTTGCAAATAATTCCATTAACTTTAATAACCCCTTGGGACAGCAAACTCCTCCCCCGTGAACCCGAGTACATGCCGCAGGCCAGTCCTTGCAGCCCACGCAATCATGGGATGCTCCAGCTGGGCAGTCCTCCCATCACTTGGCAGGAATCCTATCACCCATAAAGTTCAGTGAACATCTGTTTCCAAAGCAGGCTACAGTTCAGCAACTCCCTGCCCTTGGCACCCACGCACCCAGGCAGACAGAGCCTCTGCTCCGTTGTCAGGAGAGTCAAGTTTAGAATCCAGATCTCCTGACTCGCAGCCCAGGGGGCTATCTAACCAACTGTGTTGTCCACTCTGAGTATCTAATCCCTGGAGAGGGGGAGGGAGAACAGGATGCAATTCCTGTGAGGCAGGCTAAGCCATGGGGGCATCTGTAATACATAGGCACAAAGAGGAGAAGGCTCTGGAGAGGGAGGGCATGGAAACCTCTGGCATTCAATGATGGCCTGTTATCCGAGGCCCAACTGATCGGCAGGCTAAAAGGCCACAAGTACAGTTGAATCTCGAGTTACATGGTGGTTACATTCTTGAAAAAACACCGTGCAAATAGAAATTGCATAAAAAGTTACCAAGAATCTATGGGAAATGAGGGTTTAGATGCCAGGCTCACAGATGGCCTCCCTAATTTATCCAATACAGGTTTATTAAAATAAATAATGTCATTTAAACTTGCTGCTAACCTTTACTGATGTTGCCGATGAACTTGACATGATGATAATGCTGATGTTGTTGAAGTCAGAACTCCGAAGTTTCATCTGGGGTGTCTGGGGAGGCTGGGGAGTGTAGAGGCAGGAGGAATCGGGGCTGCCTCCCCACATCCTCTCCAGCTGGCCTTGCAGGGGGCAATGGACACTGGCTCCAGGCGTGCAAACGGGGAGCGGGGTCAGACTGTGGGGGCTTGCCCCTCTCCCCCTCCCAGCACTCCACCTCGGAAGCAGAGTCAGGGTTTGGGGCTTTCCCTGTTCTGCCCACTCGCCCCGCTCTGCCTGCCTGCCTGGCGCTCCGGTCCAGGAGCGAGGTCAGGGGCTTACCCTGCTCCACTTGCCCATCATTCCAAGCCCCAACCCCACTTCCCGGATGGAGTGCCAGGCAGGCAGAGCCGGGCGAGCCCCACACTCCAACCCCACTGTACGGCTGTAGCACCAGGTGGGCACAGTGGGGTGGGCCCCAGATTCCACTCCCTGGGGCTGGAGTGCCGGGTGAGGGGACATCCCCTGACCTCACTCTTCAACTAGAGTGTTAGGAGGGCGGGTGGGTGCATGCCTGGGGCTGGGGGCTCCTGGCCCGAATGTCCATTGTCCCCCCGCAAGGACGACTGGAGGGGGTGAGAGAAGGCAGCCAGCAATTCCTTCTACCACATCCCTCCTGCCTCCCCTCCCCCACCATTGCCCACCCATCTAAGTTGGGGCCCACCCAACTGTCCTGTCCTCACTCCGCCACTGGTCTGTACATCCTGGCGACCGCGCTGCACTGTGTAGGAGTGAACCCATACTGTGTACAAAAATAAAGGGTCACAATTTACTGAGCGTGCGTTACTGACACTGCAAAAAAAATACCGTATATATCGAGGCACCTTGTTTTCATAGCTCCCTGCAGGGATCAGGTAGGGAACAGATTCCCCTCCTCCCTCTTGCCCAGGGGGATGGACTTGTTTTGCCTGCTCAGTGTTGGACTAGTTTGGGCTGGGCCAAATACCCAGGCTAACTCTGGGTGACACTGTGCATTTCACTGCAAAGTGGGGATAACATCTCCCTGCATCAGAAGGGATGGGGAGGATAAAATCCATCAGGAACAGTGATGTTCCTGGTGTGGTGGTGATGGCTAGATACAAACAACTTTGTCAGACTGCCGTTAACATGAAGCCAGCTTGATTGTGGTGTTTACTATTAATGACCCTAATTGTATAAACTATTGTCACGGAATGTGGGGGAGTCAGGGCCCTGCACCCCCCACTTCCTGCAATTCGCCGTGACTCTCAGCCAGCCAGTAAAACAGAAGGTTTATTAGATGACAGGAACACAGTCCAAAGCAGAGCTTGTAGGTACAGACAACGGGACCCGCCCCGCCCCAGTCAGGTCCATCTTGGGGGAGGAGGGGGAGAGTAGGGAGCTTAGACCCCAGCCTTCGGGCTCCCTCCGTTTCCCCCATCAACTCCAAACTGAAACCCCCTCCAGCAGTCTTCTCCAGCCACCCACCAGCTCCTTCTCCAGCCTTTGTCCAGTTTCCCCTGGCAAAAGGGGTCACCTGGCCTCAACCCCTCATGGGCTCAGGGTACGTGCTCAGGTATCGTCCTTCAAGTGAAGTCACACCCTGATATCCCATCACCAATGCAGACAGTCCCAGGAAAACTCCCCTGCAACATCCCCAGGTCAATCCCCCCAACTCTCTACTCCGTCACAACTAGGTTATCATCCATGAACTCTTTTAGTGGCACCACGGCCTGGGTAAAGCCCTGTCTCCTATTGTAGATGTGATTCATTACACATGTGCAGTGAAAGTCTATTTGTCTATAGACACCGTTCGGGTCTGAGTAGCTTTTGGCTCAAGCCATTAGTGTTCCCACTTTCTGAGCTTCCTGTTCACTTCTGAGTGACTGACCACCTGCAAGGGCAGCTCCTTCAGGGCTAGAAAACACCTAGAGTTGCCAACTTTCTACTTACACAAAACCAAACACTCTTGCCCCACCCTCTGCCCTGCCCCTTTTGTGAGGCCCCACCCCGCTCACCCCATTCCCCCTCCACATCACTCACTCTCCCCCTCTCATTTTCAATGGGCTGGCTCAGGGGGTTGGGCTGCAGGAGGCGGTGTTGGGTTGAGATGTGAGAGTGGGTATGGGTTCTGGGCTGAGGGTGCAGGTTCTGGGATGAGGCCAGAAATGAGGGGTCCAGGATGCGGGAAGGAGCTCCAGGCTGGGGTAGGAGTGCCAGAGGGATGAGGGCTTTGGGTAGGGTTTAGGCTCTGGTGTGGGGCTGGGGATGTGGTGTTTGGGGTGTAGAGAGGTGCTACAGGGTGAGGCCAAGGGGTTTGGAGGGCGGGAGAGGGATCAGGCCTGGGACCAAGGGAGTTGGGGCATGGGGGGGGGGGTGAAGGCTGTGGCTGGGGGTGAAGATTCTGTGGTGGGGCTGGGTTTGGGGTACAGCAGGGTGCTCTGGGCTGCAGCCAAGGGGTTTGGAGGATGGGAGGGAATCAGGCTATGGGAGAGGGTCAGGGGTGCGGGAGAGGATCTGGGGTGCAGGCTTCAGGCAGCACTTACCTCAGGCAGCTCCCAGAAGCAGTGGCATATCCCTCCTCCAGCTCCTATGCAGAAGCGTGTCCAGGCGGCTCTGTACTCTTCCCCCATCTGCAGGCACTGCCCCCACAGCTCTCACTGGCTGAGGTTCCTGGCCAATGGGAGCTGCGGAGCTGGTGCTTGGGGTGGGGAAGCAGGCGGGGTCCCTTGGCTGCCCCTATGACGCTGCTTCTGGGAGCCATGTAAAGCCATGATAGGCAGGGAGCCTGCCTTACTGCCAACTGGACTTTTAACAGCCTGGTCAGCAGTGCTGCCCGGAGCCGCCAGGGTCCCTTTTCAACTGGGTGTTCCTGTAGAAAACCGAACACCTGACAACTCTAAAAACACCCCCTCTGTGAGCAATACACCTCAGTAAGGCCTTCCCTGGCGTGACCTAACCCAGAGATGTGGTAAACCTGCATCAGGCTGGCATCAGGCAGCGCTAGGCCTGGTACCCAACAACAGGCCTAGGCCAATCTTACTTATTGGTCAGACAAAATGGCTGCGTCGGGTTGTTTGTTTAGCTAGACAAGGGGTCAAGGATCTGAAGATAGGGAGCCCCCTCAGCAGTTCCACAGCAGCTGTCATTTATGGCTCTCAGTCAGAATTTCAGAAGGGAACTGGTTCTGCTTTGCCAGCAGTGCTATTTGTGGAGTGTATTTCACAATGAATGTTAACTTTGGCTGTATTGCTGGCATGTGTTCAGCCTGTGACCCAGCCTCAACCTGTGACCCAGACACCAGTCAAAGTCCTCACTGGTAGGGTTTATTAGAGATTACTGGACTGGACATTTGGCAGAAGAGACCGACTGACTCATCAGTCCCATCTGGTGTGAATGACAGCGCTGAGTGCTTGAACTTCATGATATCAGCCGCACAAAGAGCTGGCTCCCATATTAGCAAAAGCTCTGTTGCATGGGGTTACATGCACAGTATTAACCCTCTGTGTAGTGTGACAAAGCTCTGTCCTTATCTTCTTGGATCCTGCATTTCCTGGCAGATTTTTACTAGCCTCAGCGGCTCACTGTGACCCTCCACGGAGCCCTTCTCTCTCTCTGGAGACAAGGTCACAGCCTATTGAGCCATTTTCATCATAAGCCAGTGAGGAGAAGCTATCCTTCCTGGCACAGTCTCGGTTGTCTCCCAATCTCAGAGACTAATTAGGGGAGGCAGAAAGGCGGGGAGCCCAGGCCCACCCTCTACTCTGGGCTCCAGCCCAGGGACCCTAATAGTATCAGCTAAGATGGCTGACCTTTTAGCCACAAAACACAATACAATTCCCAGGGCTACTTCCCCACAGAGTCCCCACTTCTTCAAACTCCACTTCAGCCTTACCTCAGGGCCTCCTTCCTTCTGGATGATATGTTGTCCACCACTCAGTCTCACCAACAACATAACTTCCTTCCACAGCTCCTGACATCCACCCCCACCTGACTAACTGGGAGGTTTTTATCTGGATTCAGCCAGTCCCTGATTGGCTTCAGGTGTCCCAATTAGGCTAGCTGTTTCTACTCCTTTCTAGAAGGTTCTTAATTGGCCCCAGGTGTCTTGATTGGCCTGGAGTAGCCTTTGTTTGGCTATCCAGGGAACAGGGACCTGCACACCCTGAGACTAATGTACCTGCCTTCCAGCACTCTCCTATATCCTTCTGGTCTGACTCCGTCACAGTAGATATTGTACTTAGCGGGCTATTGTGCATGCGTTGCCACTGCCCTTTGCTGGACTGAATGCAGGCTGCTCAAGCATGTATCATATGCCCTATACTGGGTATAGTTAGCAGAGATTCTCCTTTAGCTTAGGTAATTGAGGCCAGCGCTTTTAGAACAGGAGGCGCTGAGTAGTATACCCATTGTTGTCGTGAAGTTTAAGAGGCTAAAGGATGACGCACAGTTACTGTCTGGGTGACTATGGATTTTATTAGGATAGTTATACAGCACTCGCTGCATTCCAGTGGATCCCAAAGCCCTTCCCAGGCTACAGTCTGATGCACACCACTGAACGCAGCCGCTCCCTCAAGAGCACTTTCATGGGGGAGGAGAGATTAAAGCTAACAGCAGCAGGGTAAAGGTCTAGTCCAGGGGTAGACCAAACTGCAAACCATATTCGGCTCTTACAAAGTGCAGCTTGCAGAGTCCCCCATTCTCCACCTACCAGACAGTGTGTAAGTTGTGGGGGAGCTCAGGGTTTCTGCCCTGCAGTGGGCAGGTGGGATAGGGGCTTCTGCCCAGTGGGCAGAAGGTCTTGGGGCTTCAAGCCCAAGGCGCGCCTGCCAGGGCTCAGGCCTTCAATGGGAACAGGGAGCCAGAAGCACTAAGCAGGAAGGCGACACACACACACAGGAGTCAGCACCGTTTCCTTCTCTTTCCTGCCAAAGTTCAGTGTTAACTTGCTGGAGGCTCTGATTCAGCTCAGTAGGTGGCTGCCGTTGCTGTGGCACAACCTCCCCAACTGGTCACATGATAGCATCCTACGCAGAAGGAGCGCCCTGCTCCCTATCTGCTCCCCTCCCAGTAGGCAGTGCGGCGAGGTCACGCCGTGAGTATCGAAAGCGCTCCCAGACCCTGGCCTTATAGACGCTGCTTGTGCGTGACAGGGCACACGGAGTCTCGCATGGATATACTTGTTGAAACTCACATATTTTCTCCTCCCCTCAGTTGGCTTTGAGGATGGTGAAGGAGTGGGATGAAGCAGAGACGAGTTGAACCTCCAAAGTCGGCTGAAGAGCCAATAGACTAGGGTTTCTCCAGTACTTCCATGAGGTGTACTATAAATATCATATGACACACGACTTAATGCAATAAGGAAGGGCGCCGCTCGAAGTTCCTCCAGTACGTGAGCTACAAGCTTCTTCAGAGTCCTCTCCAGTCTCTCCACTGTCCCGTTTCCTTGGGGATGGTACACAGCGGACTGATAATGTGCTGCAGCGATACACCTCAGAGAGCCTTCAAATTCCCTTGATACAAAAGGTGTCCCCGTTTTCCGAAACAAGCCTCCCCCGTAGGCCAAACATGGCAAATAATGTGGTTAGGCACAAAATGAGCTCCTGCGAGGCGCCTCGTGAAACTGTGAATGCAAAAGGGTAAGGTGAGTAATAGCCTGTAACCGTCACCAGCAGTAGCCACGCAGTGCAGCGGAAGGGCCAGCAATACTCACTGCAATTCCCCGCCATGGTCTGTCTACGACGATCGGTTTCAAAGGGGCCGGAGGAGCAGTAGTTTTATGCACTGTGCCAGCTAAACCTGCCTTCACATGATGGTCTGTGTCTGAGCGCAGCCCTGACCACCAAGCATGACTACACAGCAGTTCCTTCATCTTCGTAACTCCCAAATGTCCTTCCTGAGCCACATCATCCACTGCTTTTTGCCACTCTGCTCACCCCCCAAGACACCTCCGCATAAGATACGGCGTGTAGCACATCTTCACCGTGAGCTCGCAGACAACATTCTCTTAAGGATGGGGTCCATGCAATCCACCTGTACAGCACGGATCACCTTGCACAGCTCAGAACCTTGAAGGCATCAGTGATCTGCCATAAGTCTAGTGGCATGTTGTTCAGTTAAAAGCATACGGCGTACTCTGCCATTTCTGCACACGAGGGCGGCAGCCCAGCATTATTTCTCAAAAGACTCTTGGCAAGAGTCCTTGGCAAGACTCCTTCCTCTGATAGGTAAAGTCATTCTGCCGCTGAATAATCCACTGCTGCAGCTGCACACTCAGCAAGCCAATGGCTTTATGGTAGGGGTCCCAAATAGGTAATGATCTGTTGCCCACGTAAAATGTCTTCCCGCTAAGTAGCATAAAGACATAAAACAACAAAACCCACCGCCAAGTATTCTAGCTGAATCCAGGAATACTTTGCTTCTGTTGGGGTGAGAGCATGAGATGCAAATATAAACAGCCATCCCTCCTGGAGCAGAGCTGTGCCCAGGCCCCAATCACATCAGCCTGAACCACTATGGGCTTCCTTGGATCAAAACAAGCATGGGATTAGATCTGACAGAGGGCTAGGCGCAGGGTTTCAAACCCTCTTTCGCTTCTTTAGTCTGAACCAACTATCTCTGGCCCTGGGTTAAATCCCACAGTGACTTGGCAAGGGCACTAAAATGGGGTAGAGCATGGTCACCTGTGTACTGAGCTAGGCCAAGGAATGAATGTAAACATCTACAATCAGTGGGTAAGGGTAGCAAAGCACCAACTTGTAGCCATTCAGGTGTTGGTTTCACTCCACGGACCGACAAAGAATGTTCTAGAAACTCTATAGCATCGTTTGCAAAACTGCACTCAGTCAAATTCAACGTTATACCAGCTTGTTGGAGTTGGGTTAGCCCTGGTCCAGAACAGCATTATGCTCAGGAAGGGTCTTAGCAAAAAGATGAAAATGTCATCCAAATATCTGCACGCACCGTGGATATTATCAAGGAGCTGGAAGAGCACTCTCTGAAATACCTCAGGCGCAGAAACTAAACCAAAAGGGAGTGATTGATAGTAGTACCTCCCAAATGGGGTGCTGAAAGTCAATAACAACTGCGAACTTTCAGCCACAGGTATGTACCAATAACTGGACCAATAAGCTAACACTGAGAAAATCCAAGATCCATCTACCTGACATATCTCCGCTTCAAAGACTGGCAATTGAAATTACCCACTTTTCCCGCATTTATTAAGTGCCCTAAAATCTGCATATGCAGTGATGTTGTAGTCACGTTGGTCCCATGATATTACAGAGGCAAGGTGAGTGAGGTAATATCTATCAGACCCAGACCTGAAGAAGATCTCTGTGTTGATCGAAAGCTTGTCTCTCTCACCAACAGACATTACCTTGCCTGTCTTGTCTTTCTAAAATCTGTGAACAGGCCTATGTCACAATTCTTCTTGTACACAATCACCAGGGGCGAAGGCCAAGCTGCGGGCCCTTCCACCTCCCCAGTGATCCCACAATCTTTCATGTGCTTCAGTTCTGCGTGGATCTTGTCTCCAGGTGCAGGAGGTACATGACATGCAGGCAGAGCAAAGGTCTTGGCATTCAAATCTAACTGCAGAGAGGACACATATCCCGAGGACAGAACACCATTGCTGTTAAATAAATCATGATGTCTCCGAATGAAATGTCAAGTATCCCCTTCTATTCTAGCCATATAACAGAGGTGGGCAAACTACGGCCTGCGGCCCACATCCGGCCTGCGAGACCATCTTGCCCGGTCCTTGAGCTTCCGGCAGGGAAGCTAGCCTCCGGCCCCTCCCTTTCTGTCCCCCCTTTCCCACAGCCTCATCTCGCCATGCCTCCAGTGCTCTGGCCTGCCGCTCCTACTGGGTAGTGCAGCAGCAGTATGTAGATAAGGCGCAGGGAGTCCTGGGGTGCAGTTAGGGGCAAGGGGGTGGATAGGGGTCAGGGCAGTCAGGGGACAGGGAAGGTTGGATGGGGGTGGAGTCCCAGGGGGCAGTTAGGGTGTGGGAGTGTGGATAGGGTTGGGGCAATCAGGGGATAGGGGACAGGGCGGGTTGGATGGGTTGGAGGTTCTGAGAGGGGGCAGTCAGGGGGCGGGTAGTAGGAAGGGGCAGATAGGGGGCGGGGACCAGGCTGTTTGGGGAGGCACAGCCTTCCCTGCCCGGCCCTCCATACAGTTTCCCACCCCCGATGTGGCCTTCGGGCCAAAAAGTTTGCCCACCCCTGCTGTATAACCACATCTGAGTTCATGCGTAATACCAAGCTGGAAATACAGACTGTAGGACAATAATGGAACGCCATTTGCAGCAGCGTCAACGTAAAACTGTGCAGCCAAAGCTGTGTAGAGCACGGAGCACACAGCTTCATCCACTGTCTGCAAAGCATACAGAGTCCAAACTTTGGTAACCACTGTAGTGAAGCGAAGTTCCAGATTATGGCCTAACCCAGGAAGGGAACATTAACATCAGCTACGGTGACCAGACAGCATATGTGAAAAATTGGGATGGGGGTGGGGGATAACAGGAGCCTATATAAGAAAAAGACCCAAAAGTCGGACTGTCCCTATAAAATCAGGACATCTGGTCACCCTAACGTCAGCCCTGTATCCACCATGCACTTCAGCAGTGTACTATTAATTTGTGCAATGTGGGATACCAACTTCAGTGCTTTGCCATGTGAGGAGATCGAACCAAAGAAAACGTGGGGGTCCCCTTGTACCAGGAGATCTCATGCAGCTCCACATTTACAGCGTGCACTTCCGGCCTCCCGTCACTGTGAACCAGGGCACCACAACATGCTAACAAAGTGTCCTTCTGTCGCACAAGCCCACACATAGCAGTTCTAGCTGGGCTGGTAGTGGAATTGGCCAAGTGACCTGCACCACCACAACAGAAAGAGTGAGGAGCTGAAGACTGTCGCCAGGGGAGTAGGTTGTGTCGTGTGACTCTGGGTGATGGAAGCAAGAGCAGCAGCTGATGGTGGACACAAAGATAGCAGCAGTCTGAGACATGGAACTTTCAGCCTCACTCTGAGCAGCCACGGCATCAGAAATTAGAGTTCTTGCGTCGTCAGCCAGTAACTGTTCACCCAGGGGGTCATTGACTACGCCATTCACAAAACCATCCCTGAACATCATCATCAGAACGTCCCCAAATTCACAGTCCTGGGGCAACTGCCACAAAGGATATGCAAACTCATGTGTGGTTTCATTGGGCTGCTGGTGAACTTCAAGAAACGTTTTCCTTTTTAGCAGGCCAGAATCTCCAGGCCCAAAATGGTCATTGAGGTGCTGTAGAGCCCTATCAAAGGAGGACATGGACTCCGGGAGTCTATCATACATATCAGCGTCATCCTGGTCGAAGCAGCTCTGCACCAAGGGTAACCTAGCAGCATCGGAGAGTATCACCAGACAACAGTCGAAGGAGGTGCAGGCTGCTTGGGCCTCAGGAGAGAAGCAATCGTTGCCATAATGTTACGCTCTGGTGCACCCCGAAACAGCAACCCCAAAACACAAGGAAATGGAAGCAAGACACGCAGGCAGGGGGTCAATCAAAACACATGCAAAACCATGAACCAGTTAAGTCAGCCCCAGTCTGAACCAAACATAACAGCAGCCCAAATGGCAGGTATGGAGCAGCAGGCCCTGGGTGTGGCACCCATGAGCACTATGTGTACACGGAGCCAGGAATAGGAACTGGAACCCTGAGTTCAGGGAGCAGGAACCAGGAAGGAAGCAACAGGAAGGCAACACCCACGTGCCAGTCATCAGCTTTCATTTAAAAGAGTCAGTTTTAGCCCTCCTGGGAGCAGAAAAAACCCTGAAAATGGGACCTGGGTTCATCCTCGAGGCTCAGAAACCAAAAGAGGTGAGAATGGAAAAATGATTATTTTCAAAACATAAATGATTGTCAAGCCAGTCTCCTGATTTCGGGGCCTGACTCCTGGTCTCTGAATGCTTCGGGCTGGCCCTACTCCTCATCCCTGGGAGGGTAAAGCAGGAAGAACTTGCACGGACATTACACCACGGCAAGTGGCAAAGGCCGCCCAATTGTATCAGCTGTGCGGGGATGGAGGGCTGTCTTTGATCTGCTTGTCTGGAAAATTAGGAGCTGGAGAAGAGCTCCATGGAAGCTGGCGAGCTTGTCTCTCTCGCCAACAGAAGTTGGTCCAATAGAAGATATTACCATGGAGGAAATGTGATCTTGAAGGACAGAGACTGGGTTCCCAGCCCTTTCCTTCAACCTATTGGGCATAGCGCACCTCCGCTCTGCCTCCTCCCCTGAGCACGCCGCCGTGCTCCACTTCTCCCACCTCCCAGGCTTGCAGCGCAAATCAGCTGTTTGAAGAAGCAGAGCGGGGCGGCGCGCTCAGGGGAGGAGGTGGATCACAGGTGAGCTGGGGCCCCCTCCTGCGCCCCCCCCATTACTTGCTGCAGGCGGCCCTCCCCGTGCCCCTGTGCCCCAGCTCACCTCCGCTCCACCGCCTCCCCTGAGTGCACTTTTTGGCACCCCCCCAACCACTTGGTGTCCTATGCAGTCGCCTAGTTCACATAGTGGTTGCACCAGCCCTGCCACCTCCCAACCCCCACGAAGGGACCGAGTGCCATCCTGCTCGAGGGCGGGTTACACCTGTTAATTCTGAGTGCCTCAAGTGGGCACCCACCCGGATACAAGCCAGGATGTCAGGAGCCCTGAGCAACAACAGCCAAAAGTCAGCAGGCGCCTCAGAAAGTTTTGGCCAAGGAGCATGGTGGCAACTCAGAGCAGCACAGGCCTGGCGCGCCCCCTGGTGGCTGCAATAGTGATAGGCATGATCGTAAATATTAACAGCCCTGTAAAGGCCAGTTCCTATAGAACCGTGGTTCTGAGTCAGAGGTGTACGTAGGCCAGCGGGTACCCAGAGGTCTTCCAGGGAATACATCAGCTCATCTAGATATTTGCCAACAGGCTACAGAAAAAAGCATGAGCCAGGTCAGTACACACTGGACTGCCATACAGACAATGACTTGTTTGTGCTGCTCTATATACTATACACTGACATGTAAGGATGATATTTATATTCCAGTTGATTTATTGTATAATTGTATGATACAACTGAGAAAGTCAGCAATGTCTCAGTACTAGTGTGCCGTGACACTTCTGTATTGTTATGTCTGATTTTGTAAGCAAGTAGTTTTAAAGTGAGGTGAAACTTGGGGTTCGCAAGACAGTTCAGCCTCCTGAAAGGGGGACAGTAGTGTGGAAAGGTGGAGAGTCACCGCTGTAGAAATATGAACATTCACAACAGAAATCCCCAGACACAGGCAGGGCTCCTCCCCGCCACTCCTGTCGGGAGCAAACCTGGCCCCAAATGAAGTTCTGCCCTTCTGTGGTACAAACCCAGCCCCAAACTGAATAGCTCTCCTCACTCTGAACCCCAGCTCCCGCTCCTTCGGCCCTGTGGCCCCCGCTGCCCCTTCCTGCCTGGGGCCTAAGCAGCTGGGCCTGGCTGTTGGACACCTCCAGACCCTTCACCCTTCACTGTCTGAGCTCCAGGTCCACCAGCAAGCATAGTAGGAAGAGTTTAGAGCCAGACTGTTCTTGGGTGGCCCCAGGCCCAATGTCCAGACTCCTCTTGGGACCTAAATGAGGAATATACCACATCGCAGACCTACAAGGTGACATTCACTTTGGTGCCCAGGTCCCAGTGTATTGTGGTGCCCTACACTATATTCCCCAGCCTGGTTAAAATGTCCCAGCACCAGGGCTCCTGCCATTCCCCTAAGAGACATTTCCATCTTCTAGTACATCCGGCCATCACCACTGGGGGTGTTTTCATCCCACCTCTCCCCTGTTGCAGCCTAAGCAGTTCCATTCCCTCCCTCAGAGTGCACCTTAGCCTCCATTTCTTAGACAATTCCAATTTGGCCAAAATGGTCAGGGCTGTAACCCCATGCGTGGGACACCCCTAAACCTCTGCCTGCCAGAAGTTGGGAGCAGAAGAGAAGGGTGGAGCTCTCCATCCCTGTCCAGTTCTGTACACTCCCCATGAAGCTCTGCTATGGGCCATGGTTGGAGACAGGATACTGGGCAAGACGGACCATAGTCTGAACCAGTATGGCAGTTCTTCCCCCACTGGCGAATCCTGCCAGGCACATAATGATATGGTGCTACTTTATTTGCCATGATTCTTCAGCAGGTTCTGAGCGGAGCAAGGGTCTGACACCAAATTGGGTCCCCTTTCTCCTGAGCTCCTATAATTTCTTTCCCTTTCTCTACTTGCTGATCCGTGCTCTGCTCTGTTGGCTCAGTCTGCGAGCCCCACCTGCCTCCTGGACTCTCCTCTGTAAGAGAGCATGGTCATCCCTCCCAAACAGTCTCAGGGGGAGGTTGCGACCCCTTGCTCTCAGGTCCCTAGCAAGGCAAGAGTTACTATGGAACTGGTACTCTCTAAGGCCCAGGGCCAAGCAGCAAGTAGTCCAGGACTCTGGCCTCAGGCACAGTAGAGCAACCAACAGTCTAGCATGCTCAGGCCCTTGGGTAGGGCGGAGCACCAAACAGTCTAGGACCTGATGTCCTAGCTCTGGAAGATGGCGGACAAATGCAGGACTCTTGGCCTAAGAAGGGTAGGGCAGCCTCAGGGGGTAGGGAGTCCCAGCCCAGGGCCCTAACAGTGGCCAATGTCGCTGCCACTGGGTCAGTGGGGATCCAGTTGAAACATGCTGACCTGTATTCATGCAACAACCCAACCAATCTGGTGTCTCTGGGCTACTTTTCTACATTCCCCTCACGGTGCACCTGTGGCTCAGGGCCATCTTCCATCTCCCCAAGGTACACTGCTAATGGCAGTCCCAGAAGCTTCTTGGTGTCCCTGGGGACACACAGCTCCTGCAGGTCCTCAGCGCTGTAGAGGTTTCTATTGGGCTCAAGCCCCAGCAGCATGCAGGAATTGTCTGTCTCCTCCACCGGCTCCAGCCCAACTGAGCTGCAGGCCCGCCTTTTATACTTCTTGTCCCGCCTCTCTGCTTCCAGCAGGGTGGGCATGGCTGTCCTGACTCTGCCAATCAGGTGGTGGACAGGGGTTCCTCCCCATCAGTCTTGGAGGGGGGCCACACTCCTTCACTACATCATCCTAACCTAAAAGGTTTTCACACAGTTAGCCTGTGGAACTCATTGGCACTAGGTATCATTGAGGTCAAGAGCTCAGCAGGGATTTCATATTATCAGGATAATATTAGCATCCAGAATTATAACAACCTATAGTTTGGGAAGGGATCTAATCCCTCTGGCTTGGGGGCAGGAGCTGACCTCTAACTACTGAGGGTCCCTGGGGGTGGGCTACCACCTAACTTACCCTTGAAGGGGTCTTGCACCTTCCTCTGAAGCAGCTGGTGCTGGCCGCTGTCAGTGACAGGATATGTACAGAACTTGGCTAGACAATGGACTCTAGGGGTTAGGGTACTGGTTTGGGACTCGTTTCTATTCCCAGAGCTGCTCTGTATCTGCTCCGTGCCTCAGTTTCCCCATCTGTAAGCAGGTGATGCTTATCTCTTTTATAAAGTGTGTTGAGCTACGCAGAGGAAAAGTGCAGTATAAGAGCTGGGATGAGCAGCCAGGGCCCGGACTGATCCATGGGGCAATGCCTGCGTTTCTGCCCTACTGTTGTAAGGTCACTTGCTCAGGTGCAGCTTTTCTCCACGTGCCCAGTAAGGAAATGAAAAACTAGTTACAAGTCTGTCTCCCGCCATCCACAGAGACCCAAACTTTTTCCCCACAGCAAGTGGGCAGGGTCGCAGTTCCCATGCAATCCATAACCAACCACATCAATAATGCAGCCTTAGCCAGGGGACTTGGGGCTATGCCCTTCTCGGCTGTCTAGTCAAATCCAATACACCTGGCAACACTGAGGAACAAAGAATGAACTGGGGGAAGTGATGGTCCCAGGCTAAAGGGATTTTTAGCCTCTGAATGGAACACCTGGGGATTCCAAGCTGTAAGCAAGTGCAACTTGTCCATCTACAGCCTGCTTGTATCATCTCTTAGGGTGAGAATCTGCTACTCATAGCCAATCTATTTAGTATATTACGTTTAGTTTGCATGTTTTGTTTATTTGCAAAGTAATCTGCTTTGATCTGTTTGCTTTTATAGTTAATTTATTTTTTCTTTATCTAAACCAGTGTGTGAGAATCATCTTTTAAAAAGTGGAAGTCAAAGTCTAGTGAAGTATATAGAAAGGAGCATAAATTAAGGGTAAAAATGTAATAAGAAAAGTAAAAAAAGAGTTTGAGAAACAGCTAGCCAAAAACTCAAAAGGTAATAACAAAATGTTTTTTTAAGTACATCAGAAGCAGGAAGCCTGCTAAATAACCAGTGGGACCCCTGGATGATCAAGATACAGAAGGAGCACTTAAAGACCATAAAGTCATTGCGGAGAAACTAAATGAATTCTTTGCTTCAGTCTTCATGGTTGAGGACATTAGAGAGATTCCCAAACCTGAGCCATCTTTTGTGGGTGACAAATCTGAGGAATTGTCACAAATTGAAGTATCACTGGAGGAGGTTTTGGAATTAATTGATTAAACTTAACAGTAACAAGTCACCGGGACCAAGAGTTTTGAAAGAACTCAAATGTGAAATTGTGGAACTATTAACCATGGTTTGTAACCTGACCTTTAAATCAGCTTCTGTACCCAATGACTGGAAGATAGCTAATGTAATGTCAATATTTAGAAAGAGCTCTAGAGGTGATCCCGGCAATTACAGACCAGTAAGTGTAAAGTCAGTACTGGGCAAATTAGTTGAATAAACTAATAATAAGAATAAGAATAAGAATAAAATTGTCAGGCACATAGAAGAACTTAAATTGTTGGGCAAAAGTCAACATGGTTTCTGTAAATGGAAATAATGTCTTACTAATCTATTAGAGTTCTTTGAAGGGGTCAACAAACATATGGACAAGGGAGATCCAGTGGATATAGCATACTTAGATTTCCAGAAAGCCCCTGACAAGGTCAGTCCTAGGATCAATCCTATTCAACTTATTCATAAATGATTTGGAGAAAGGGGTAAATAGCGAGGTGGCAAAGTTTGCAGATGATACTAAACTGCTCAAGATAGTTAAGACCAAAGCAGACTGTGAAGAACTTCAAAAAGATCTCACAAAACTAAGTGATTGGGCAGCAAAATGACAACAGTTAATGTGGATAAAGGTAAGGTAATGCACATTAGAAAAAATAACCCCAACTATACATACAATATGATGGGGGCTAATTTAGCTATAACTAATCAGGAAAAAGATTTTGGAGTCATCATAGATAGTTCTCTATAAACATCCACGCAGTGTGCAGTGGCAGTCAAAAAAAGCAAACAGGATGTTAGGAATCATTAAAAATGTGACAGAGAATAAGAGGGAGAATATCTTATCGCCGTTATAGAAATCCATGGTGTGCCCACATCTTCAATACTGCGTACAGATGTGGTCTCCTCATCTCATAAAAGATATAATGGCATTAGAAAAGATTCAGAGAAGGGCGACTAAAATGATTAGGAGTGTGGAACAGGTCCCACATGAGGAAAGTTTAAAGAAGCTAGGACTTTTCAGCTTGGAAAAGAGGAGACAAAGGGGGGATATGATAGAGGTATATAAAATCACTAGTGGTGTGGAGAAAGTGAATAAGGAAAAGTTATTTACTTGTTCCCATAATATAAGAATTAGGGGCCACCAAATTAAATTAATGGGCAGCAGGTTTAAAACAAATGAAAGGAAATTCTTCCCACAGCACACAGACAATCTGTGGAACTCCCTGCCTGAGGAAGTAGTGAAGGCTAGGAATATAACAGATTTTAAAAGACAACTGGATAAATTCATGGAGGTTAAGTCCATTAATGGGTATTAGCCAGGATGGGTAAGAAATGGTGTTCTTAGCCTTTGTTTATCAAAGGGTGGTGATGGATGGCAGGAGAGAGATCATTTGATCCTTACCTGTTAGGTTCACTCACTCTGGGACACCTAGCATTGGCCACTGTCAGTAGACAGAATAATGGGCTGGATGGACTTTTGGTCTGACCCAGTATGGCCTTTCTTACATGTTCTTATAACTCAGGGGCAAAGGCTGTTGCAGATTCCTCTCCACATTGAGGGAGGGGGCAAATTTTATGAGAGTACACTGTACAGTTCCCTGTGATGTGCAAGTTGGTATAATTTTGGGTTTCTGCTCCAGAAGGGCTGAATGCCTGAGGAGATGGTAGTGCCTTAGCTGTAGCCTTTCTGTGCAGGGACTGGTCAGAGAGCCTGCATGTAACTACAGCTGGGTGTGTCCCTGTCTGTATGAATGCTGGTGAAATGCAGACTGGAGGGCTTTGCAGTTTGTCACAGTAGTACAGTGTAAGAGGGAGCCCAGGCTGGTGAGTCAGAGGGCTCAGTGGAACCCCAGTTCCAGGTGGCACCCTAGGGGGAATCCATCACAAGTGGGTGTAACTCTAAGGCTTGTTGTAGCAGAGTGACTCCCCAGCTGACACCAGCCCCTCACGGAGGGGTGTAGCATGCTCTCCTGGTCTGGTGCCCCAGGCAACAGCTGCTCCCACCTGCTGTGGTCTGCTTCTTCTTTTGACCCAGCCAGGTCAGGGTCAGTCCTGCAGATAATTGCCCCAGGACCTCCTGCCACCCTTCAGCCTTGATATTCTGACATCCCTTTCCTCGGAGCTTTCAACAACACTTGCATCTGGGGGCTTGGGCCATGCAACCTTCCCCAGGGCTGGCAGGGGAACCCACCTGTCCCTCCGCCCAGGGACCCTGTGGTGAGCAGCTCAGCTCTGCTCCCTCAGACTCCTGGCTGCCTCTTTGCACTAATCCCCATCCTGGCCTGCCTCTAGGCCCTTCCCCAGGCTCTGCAGAGCTCTTCCCAGCTTCTTGTACCAAGCGAAGCCTTCCTGGGCTTTCTCTTTTTGTCAGGGTTCTCCACAAGAGCTTGCCTCACCCCTGTGGCTTCCCAGGGTTTCCCCTGGCCTGTCTCAGGGTGGAATCCAAAGCCCTGAGCTCCCCAGATCTTCAGTGCTGTGAAAGCCAGAGCACTTACGAAGAAGGCTCCCAACTGGGTCTGGTAATGAATCAGTTCCCCACTTCCAGTTGCCACCTGGGGGGATAATTAGGCTCCCATTAGTCCTTTTGCTGCCAATGTGGTGCATACACCCCATCACACCTGTGTGATACAGGAGGTTAGATGAACTCACTGAATGGTCCTATTGGCCTCCCACACTGTGAATCTATCAATTTTATGCCCTTTTGAGCTCTTCTCAACCACTGTGCAGAGCTTTTTCACACTGTTTTGACAAATTTTTGACAAATTTGCAGGATTTTTAGACCCCTTGAGAAACTATTTGAACCGTGTTCGGTGTCTGGGTCCTCCAGATCCATTTTGGTTGCTTGTTAAGGCACTTACTGGACACTTTTCATAGCTGTTTGCCCCCTTTGAGGGAAATATTTCTATATATCTTGAGGCACGGTGGGAACTGTTTTGTGTCTGGCTTTGCCTCAGGCTTGTTGGGTCTCAAGGTTGCATTTACTTATGAAGATGCTGCTATTGCAATTTTACATGGCTCTCAGAAGCTTTGGGCCCAGATCCCCAGAGGTATTTAGGCACCTAACTCCCCAGGAAGTCAATGTATTTGGTTCAGTTTAGTACTTACATATTATATGCCTATCATATTATATTATTAGGAGCTTTGAATGACTGCATGCAGTGGCTGACTGACTGAATGCATTAAGGGACCGAGCCTGGATTCTCTCTGCACCTAAAGTGCCAGTCAGTGGATGTTTGGGAAGCATGAAGTATAAGACCAAGGGCCTGATTTGTCTCTCACACTGGTTTTAGGTTTGTGATTTCAGTATGTAACTCCTGATTTACATGGCAATGAGAGAGAGGAGGTGAGGGCACCATTTTTGGCCAAAACTTTTTTTTGGGGCCAAAAAATAAATAAATACAGATTTAGGTCAACTGAAACATTGTACAAACTGGGGTTGGTTTCACTAAATTGTTCTGGTCAAAAGGAAAAGTTCTGATTTTTTAAATTTGAAATGACTTTTTTGGTTTGAAATTTTCATTCAATTTTTTTTTTTTTAAAAGTGTAGCAAACAGGAAATGAAATATTTTGGGCTTTTTCATTTCAAAAATTTCAAAAAAATGTTCATGCTTGACCCAAATGTATTGTTGTTTTGTTTTGCCAGGGAACCAAACTATGAGTTATTCACCCAGCAGCACTACTCAGTGTGCAATACGGCGAACTTCAAACATTCAAAATTCATATGTTGGATCCCCCCAAACCATGCGCTTGACTTAATAATCATGAGATTATTACAAATAACAATACATTTGGGGGTTGTTTTCTCTGCTGCTCTGTTTCTGAGCCTTTAAGGCCCACTTGGGCCAAGTTTTTAAGCTTTTCTTTGCCACCATGTAGGTGAGAAACATACTTCCTTCTTCAATGAAAGCTGAGTCTCTCCCCTAATGTCATGGCTGCAGGAGCTAGGGCGTTCAGTAACACCACATATCATGAGACTAGTGATAAAAACTCACGAGAACTTGCAACAATGGCTGGCTGGCTAAACAGTACTAAACATAAACTCCCATGCTGTGAGCCCAGGGCTCTTGTGTGACATCTGGGAGCCGGGCTGTCCCCCCCCCGCCCCGCGTTGCTGGAAGCTGTAGAGTGTCAGGTGTACAGGGTTGGGAGAAGAATTCTATCTGGGGGGCCTGGGAGAGGGAGAGGCAGCACACTGGGGTGGGAGCGCTGGTCAGCTGGGGTAGGAAAGTGGGAGAAGGGGACAGCAGGATCGAGGCTCTCTGTGCTGGCTGGGCCTCTCAGCTCCGGCACTCTCTGTGTCAGGCCCCAAGAGGGCACGGCCCCACGAGGCTGCACATTCCCCTCGGGCCCATGGGAGGCAGGACAGGGATGGTCTCCGGACCAGGAGCTCACAGCGCCTCTTTGCAGGCTCCCAATCAGCATCCTCCCTTCAGACGCCAGCAGCCTCAGCCCTGAGGTCGGGGAGGCTGCATGACTGCTACCCAGTGACCTAGGTCAGAGCTTATGCCTCTGTCTGAGATCACGGGACCCAGCCAAGAAGGGTTTGTCTGTCTGAAGTGGCACTTAGCAAAATCCAGTTTCCAGCCAGGCTTCTCTGAACAGTCCCCCCAGCTCTCACGCTCTTGCCGCGCTCCTCACCTCACGGGCACCCATTTCCATTCTGCTCGGGGCAGTGAGGTGCTGAGAACCGCTGTAACTATGGAATGAGTTTGACAAGTCCCAGACCAGCTTCCTGGAGACAGGCATCCACCGTCACAAAATCCTCCCTTGCAGCAGGGCCAGAGCCATGGGGCCTGGACTAGCTTCTGGCGCCTAGAGCGGGATCCTCCAGGGTAGATGTGACCCACAGTGGATGGGCAGAATGGAGGGAAAGTGGTGTTCTCACAGTGGCTGCAAAGTTCAGAGTGGTCGTGGGGGGCGCACGCTCATATAGGATGTTCTAGGAGGCCAGGGAATTGTTACAAGTGTTTCAGAGCAGCTACTGTGTGACCTATTTTGGACTCAGTCAGCCCCTGTCAAGCAGCTGTCCCTCAGTAAGGGATCCGTATCTTGCCCGAGCTCTGATGTCTCTAGTTGGAGACATCCCCTGTTGCTGGACTTTGCAGGAGGACGTGAAGAGAAACAAATAGCAAGAAAGGAAGTGAGCTGGGGGACAGTCAGACCCAGGAGTCTCCCTGCCAATTAGAGGAGGGCATGCTCCAAAAGGGGAGCTGAGATGGGCAGATCTGAGGGCAGGTCACCCTGAAAGAGGAAAGCCACCTGGCTCTAGGAATCGGCTCCATCTCTTCCTCGCTCGGCAGGGATATTTTTAATATACCGACATCCCAGCTTGGTTCGCAGACTCGGGGTGCCCCACTCTGCCCTCCAGTTGAGTGCCCCCCACTCCCAGAACCAGAGCACATTCCCTCTCTCCCGCGCACACGCATCTACATGACTCCTGGTTGCAAATGAAGTCTCTGAGGCAGGAGGAGATCAAGGCGGGCAATCCAAGCCCTTCCCAGTTGCCTTTGGGGGGGATGGAGAGGCGGGGTGGTGCTGGTGGAGATTGCATCCAGTGATTATTTTGAGGGATTTGCTTTGTCTCTTTCTTTCTCTCTTTTTATTTTGCCCCCTCTTATCCCTTCCGTGGTGCATTTGTCTTCGAGGAACCTGGGGTGTTCTTTTGATCAGCTCAATCTCTCTCTGGCACTTGTGTCCTGATTGGCTGAAGGACTTAGGGAAAAAAAATCTTTAATTAAGTAGATAATCTCTTCTTCGGCAGTTCTGCAGCTCCATTTCACCAGCCCCTTTAGCTCTCACTTTGGGATTGGTCACCCTCCCTAGAAGTTGGGACATGCGGCTCCTTATTGTACTGGGAGTGCCGGGTGGAAAATAGCCCTATCCCTTCCTTATTTTGTTTTTGATAGCCCAGAGTTTTAGGCTCTCCTTTCTCCCCTCGCCATTTGGATTATGTTTCACATGGACCCTTATCTATGCATCTTCCTTCTCATTTCCTTCCTCTGTTTCTGCCAGGCCTGGTAAGTAGAGCATCTCGCTTTGTGCCATGGGCAGGTGGCTGGGACGCAACCCGAGAAACAGCTAATAACGTTCCCCTTTTGCCTTCCTGAGAAATCATCCCTTCCTTCCCTGGCATTTTACTAAGGTCTGATGCTGACTGAGTCCAAACTCTCTCATTGCCAGGCAGGTTTTATCTAGCAGAGAACGACTCTGTCCCTTTCTAAAACTCACCGGGCTGCATTGTCAGCGGGGGGTAAAGCAGTGTAGCTCCACTGAGGAGAGTCCAGGGGCACCTAGCCCATCATTTCCAACTGGGTGGAAGATCTAAGCGGAGAGACAGGCACTTCTCCTTTGCCAGAGGTTCCCAGTCTGTGTGGTTCTTGTCTTAATCAACCAGTAGAAGAGTCCGGGGCTAGGCGCTCAGGTCAGACAGTGCGGTATAAATGTCTAGACAGATTCATCCATAGGAACATGATGAAACCCATGCTGAGCTGTCTCTGGGTAGGAGGGCTTATGTATGGTCTGAAATGAGCATATTTGGATTGTCTGAGGTGAAGATTTCACCGTAGCGCCTGCTGGAGTTGAGCTTTATGGTTTAATTACAGGTTCTGTGTCACTAATCATTGCCCATTGTCTGGTCCCGGGCAGCCGAATCACACCCAATCTCTCCTCACACAAACAGGCAATCATTTCACTGGGGCCTCGTGCTCGGTTCTGTCAGTTTGTGTTTAATTTCCGAAGAGGGTGCAAAGATGAAAGCTACACTGGATGCAGCAGCTTTCCATAGACGACAGGCACCTGCCTGGCCTGGGCAAGGGGATGGACTCCCATGACCTAGTTCTGGGGGTTCCTGTCCATCTGAAATTCCTATCAGGTGCCAAAGTCTCTGTCGGGACCCTCTATTTCCTCCTTCTGGGGAATATGCTTTGCGAGTTACAGGCTCATTCCTGCCCACCAGGGAAGGCTTCTCCCATTGATCGAGCAGAACTCACCTTCAGATCCTTAGCCTGGGCTCCAGAGCTATTCATGTCTAAATGAAAGAATATGAACTGTACAGCCACCTCGGACTCAGGAACACACCAAATTAACCGCCTGAGAGTTACTCCCGGTCTGCTGCAAACAAGGAGGGAATCCTCTTTCATCTCCGACCTTCCCTTCTCCCTCACACACATCAAGCTCACAAATACTTTCCTATGCCAGACTATAGGTAAATCCTTCCTGGATATCAGGAAGGGGTATTATTCCGTAGTGACACTTCATAGCAACTCTTCCTATCTGGGGCTAATTCTCCCCCTCACGGACGCCTTCTGTGTACTTATCACTCATCACCCAGTATGAACAGGTGTAGAAGACGTTAAAGAAGAATATCAGGGTTTGTGAGGAAAAGCTCAAGGCACAAATGAGAGTCAAGCACTCATACCCTGTTGACTTTCATGCCTATGTGTCCTCTGTGTCTTTGGAAACCTTCCACCTGATGGAAAAAGTTGTGGGCCCAGTAACGTCCTGCTTCGCTGAAGAGCTCATAACAGCCTAAGAAACAGGGATTTCAGGGACTATTTCAAATGCATTTGCTAATGAAATTTCTCCCACCTCCACCTTTCACTCCTCCATACCTGCCCCTGGATACTTCCACTGCATGCATCCGACGAAGTGGGTATTAGCCCACGAAAGCTTATGCTCTAAAATTTTAGTTAGTCTTTAAGGTGCCACAGGACTCTTTGTCACTTCTGCAATTCCAGACTAACACAGCTACCCCTCTGATTCCATTCCTTGTTGTTCTTCACCTGATCTGGTAGCTTTAAGAACAAGATTCCTCCTTCTAGTCATCAGAACAGCCGGGACATTGGGGCTTTTTTTGTGTGGGGTTGCATGTGTATTTTTTAAAACCTTTAAATCCATGTTCTCTTCTCAGACTGGGTGTGGGTCAGACCCATCTGGTGCTGTTGCTAAGACGGCTGTGCTGGACGGTGCCTGTGGCTGAACAAAACGTTGCGGTTAAATTATTTTTTAAGATACGGTAAGGGAGGGAAAGGAATAAAAAGTGGGAAAGAAAAAAAGGGAATGCAAAGACCCAAATGCTAAGAAGCCTTTCAGCCTTTAGGGATAATGTATCAGTCTGTAGCATCACAACTTGCTTTTTATTCTTAAATTATGATTTGTGCCACTAATTTCCAGTGTCGCTGATTTTCCATTATTCCGAAGATGGAAGGGAGGTTTCTTGTGGGTAAATGGCTTTGGGATTGAAGTGGGTCTATTCTTTATTCTTGCAAGAAGTAAAATAAGAAATAAATGTGAGTAAATTGTTTATAGCCATTTTCTAAGCGACTCACTTGAGGAGCAGATGTCAAAGAGATTGCCTCAGAATCCCTGGGCCCGATTTGCAGCTGGTGCAGCTCCATTGATCTCAACGCTGATTTGCACCACCTGAGCCTATATGTCTGGTCAGGCAGAGAGTAAACATAATGCAAGCACCAAAAGCTTGTTTGCGTTGTATCCATGTAAAATGGGCTGGGCCAGATTCTCAGCTGGTGTAAATTACCATTGGCTTCCACAGAGCGGCATCGGATCACACCAGTATCAGATCATACCAGCTGAGGAGCTGGACTTCTGACGTCGTGATTTTTTTGATGTTATTATAATTTTGTAAAACATGATGCAACTAAGCACCATCACCTGCACCTTGTCCTGATTTTGTTTTTTAACCTAAATGAATATGGCAGCATTCTGAGGACAACTTGTACTAGTCAAGAGGTCAGGCATGGATACCAGATAGGACTTTTCTCCTTCTAACTCCTGAGCTCCTTTGATTCTACTTTTTCCATGGCGTGCTCGCCTGGCACTTGAAGGAGGAATGAAAGGAGGAGTGTGAGGTATCTAGAAACAGCCGACAGCTTTGCTGCAGCACAGGAGTGATTACAGGGGAACCTGCCTTGCTGTGCACCCGGGGCCAGATCTTCAGCTAATGTAGATCGCCATCGCTCCGTTAAAGTCAGAGGGGCTGTGCTAATTTACACCCGCTGAGGATCCAGCATAGTGCCAAATTCTGCTCTCTTTTACAGTGTGCGTGGATAAGTAGTAACTGAAGTCAGTGTAACATAGATGTATGCAAACGGGGACTGAGATCTGCTGCAGTTTGCATCTGCAAATAATGAAGAAATGATTGAATGGATATTGTCAGTATCACCTCACATTTCATGGCCACTGGCAAATGGACTACATACCTCCCTGTGGTGTATGGCCAGCACAGAGATGTGGTCTCATTAATCAGATCATACGGGCGAAGAAGCAGCACAAAGATTTTGGCTCTGGTGTTAACCTTATTTGCTTCTCAGCCTAAGCTATGAGGAGTGTCCAGTTACCCTCCCACCCATAGATTTATCCGTTCTGAAGCAAACAATCTTCCTCATAACCAAACCATCCAATAGCGCTGCTACCAAATCCTCCGCAGCTTTAACAGTTATAGCTACAGGCTGCTGGCACTAGCGTGTATATTATCATAATGGATCTATTCCATCCCTGATGGCTATGATCCTATCCCGAGGCCATTTGAACCCCTGACCAGCCAGCGCACTCAAAAAATATGTGTCTTTAAATTAATAAAAGCATATGGACTCTCCTGTTTGCTCAGCTGCAGATGGTGAATGGGAACATACGATCTTTGTAGCAAACTCTGACTTTTCTCCTTAAAGGGAGAGATCCTCAGTACTGGTGGAGCTATGTTGATTAATACCGCTGACGATCTGGTCTTTTATGTTTTAGATAAACTCTGAACTCGTGCATTACCATCCTCCTCTCCCAAAGCCACACCGCTACAGTTCAGACACAGATGATGGTGGTCCCTAAACAGAGATCACTGCAAATTGCTTGCAAGCCGATGCCTCTTGAATAGGAAGCATTTGGAGTTTCCTCCCAAGGAGGTGGGAAGCAAAGTACCTAGCAATGCCAGAGAGGAGTCTCAGACTGGAGGCAGTGCCTCCACTAGGGAATTCTGCCTAAATATTTCCTCTGTTGCTACCATTGAATCAGCTTCACCCCAGCAGCCAGGCTGAGTGTGCTACTGTTGCATTCTATTCCTGGCCAGTGAAATCCTGGCTTGGCCAAGTCAAGTCAATAAGAGTGTGACCAGCATCTCCCCCCCGCCCCCACATCCTCTAGAATTGCTCTGAGCTGGATTAGGTGCCAGGGTGGTGCCCTGTTTACACTAGTGCGACCCTGGAGCTGAGTTGGTGGTAGGAGATTTTAACCCAGCCCTCATCTTGCCGTGGTCTTCAAGAAGTGAGGACAAGGAAAGGGAGGGGGTTGTTTGCCCTGAAGGCCCACGAGGGCTTGCCCTTGGGTTTGTGTGTCCCCGTCTGACGCACAAAACCAGGCACAAAAACATTCACAATCTGTGCCCTAGACTTGCTGAGGGACCATTAGTCCCAGGGCTTTTGTGAAGAGACACAGCCCTCCGCTCAGTGACAGAGAAGCCGGTAGCTAGCCGCAAGCTACCAGGCCAGCAGTTTGGCGCACAGCTGTAGCTAGCAAACGTAGATGGGCCTTAATATATGACAGAGACCTGAGCTCAGTCAGGCTCACCCCTCCGCAGTTTTTGCAAAGCCTGTGGCCTTTCCTCCCTCCCTTGCCCAGCCGCTTCTTGGCAAGATTATGCGCTTTAGTTACATTATAGAAGCAACCAGCAGAGACCAAGCTCCCACTGTGCTCAGAGCTGGACATGCAGACGTTAAGCACGGGTCCCTGCCTTAATGGGTTTCCAGACAAGCTGGACAAAGGGCAGGAGTGGGAAAGGACGTGATTCATTCATGCAACAGGGGGAGGTGGGACTAGGCCCCAGGTTGCTGGACTCCCAGACCAGATCCCTGGTGCTTGGCCTGTGAAACCCGAGTCCAGCTGACAGGGTGCCTGATTTTGGTGGAGGAAATGTCCGTTTCCTGTGGGTGGTTCATCGAGGGCTTGGTGAGCGGTTCGGGCAGGACTCCTTGGCCACGGACCCCAGCCGCATCCTGCTCTGCGGAAGCCAAACTGGAATCCCCCTGCTCTGTTTGACAGGGGCCCGCTCAGGGGCTTGTGCTGCCTCCAGGTCCCGGTGGTGCCAGGCCTGAGGTGACGTTTGGGTTGGTGTTGTTAGGAGGTTGCCCCTAAATCTGTGTCATCTATAATGAACAGCACTGCCTTTTGCGGTGTTTCTCTGGGAGCCTGAGGAGGTGCGCAGCCAGGGTCGCCCCCAGTAGGCTCCGTTTCCTCTCCACGTCAGGACAGCACCCCACGCATTTCTACCCCACACATTTCAAGACCCACAGTACCAGGCAATCTGAATCGCAACCACCAGCGAGAAAAGACCCGTTGCTCTCACTCTAACGCAGAGGAGGACAAACTACGGCCCGCGGGCTGGATCCAGCCCACCAGGGCTTTCAATCCAGCCCGTGGGATTGCCAGCCCCATGGCATAGCATGGCTAAGGCAGGTTCCTTGGCTCCATGTGGCTCCCAGAAGTGGCTGGCACCACATCTCTGTGGCCCCTGGGGGGCGACAGAGAGCTCCGTGCACTGCCCTCGCCTGCAGGCACCGCCCCTCACAGTTCCCATTGGCCAGGAATAGGGAATCGTGGGCAATGGGAGCTTTGCGGGTGGTGCCCATAAGTGAAGGCAGCGTGCAGTGGAGCCCCATCCCGCCGCCAGGAGCCACTGCTGGACATGCTGGCCACTTCCAGGAGTGGCGCGGACCCAGGCCAGGCAAGGAACCTGCCTTAGCCCTGCTGCGCACCTCTACCACCTCAGAACCGCTCAAGGTAAGTGGTGCCAGGCCGGAGCCCGCACCCCAAACCCCTTCTGCACCCACATTGAAACCCCCTGCCCTTAGCCCCCTAACCTCCTGCCGCACTCCAACTCCTTGCCCTGAGCCCCTTCCTGCACACCACATCCTGCCCTCCCTCCCGCACCTCAACCCCCTGCCCCAGCCCTACATTCATGGCCCTGCATACGATTTCCCCACCCAGATGTGGCCCTCGGGACCAAAAGTTTGCCCACTCCTGCTCTAACCTCCCGGGGATCAGTGAGGAGAAGAGGAACTTTGCCGGGTCTCTGCCTAAAGCCCTTTGAATCAGGCATTCAAAAGCTGGGGGGGCTGAGCCGCTTTCCTGGACTCTGAGCACCATGGTAAAACCGAGCCCCTGGATCCTGACCCCGCCAGGTGCTGAGCACCTTCGACACCAGTGGGTGTTAAGGATGCTCAGCAGCAGGGTTGGCCCCTTGTCCCCCAAGTACAGGGTGGTGGGGCGAGGGAGGGAGATGGCGACACTTGGAAAGCCGCCCTGTATAGCCGCTTTGCTTCTGCTGGGTTGGTGACGCTGCCGGCGGCACCTAGTACTGACAGAGGAGGTGGAGCCTCGTAGGCCAGAGGAGTGAGGCGTGTAGGCTCCATCTGCGTTGGAACTGGGAGGTGAGGTTCCCAGGTGGCGTAGTCGTACCCACGCTAGCTCTGCTCCACTAACCGCGGCAGCGTGGCTGGGGTCGCATGGGCCGGGGCTTAGGCTAGCCACCCAAGTACGCGGCCCCGCGCATCCGCTCCGCCAGCCAGCCCAAGGCACCCCTGTGCTAGCCTGGCTGCAGTGCTACGCTGGTATGTCGATGCCAGCTGGGAACCTCACCTGCCAACTCCATTGCAGACGCAGGCCTAGATCTCGGCAAGCTGCCCTGGGTCATGGGCCCACCCTTGGCTGCGGGCAACACTCCGCTCTCCTGTTATATGCCCCAGATGCGGGGAAAGGAGTGAGGAGAGAAAGGCCATGGAAGGGCAGTGGATGGGACGGCAGCCAAAATTGCAGGCTCATCCCCTCACAGCTGCGTGGCCCCACTCCACAAGCCTTCAGGGCTCCTTGGGTTTTTAAGGGGTAGAGCCGAGACGTAGGCAAAGACGTGCTTCCCCGAGGAGCCTCCAACCCTGAAATCTGAGCAGGTGCTTAAAGCTGCATGAACCGCCAGAGAGCCCCTGCCGTGGCATGTAGCATGTACCTGGGCTGGGGGAGCTCAGAACAGCAGCAGGGTGGCCTCTCTATCTGCCCTGTCAGGGGAGTTGTCGGGGATCAGACCACCCAGGACTGTTCTCTGAATCCCTCGTGGCCCCTTGAGATCGGCTGAGTCCTCATTCCCCTCTGCACTGCAAAAATTACCTTGTCCCCCTGACTGACAGGACTGCCACACCTACGACCTCACTGCCTTCTCCAGTTTAGGCTTAGCCCATGGAGAGCGGCACAGAGCCCTAGTCCACTAGCTGCTATAATACATGGGGAGGAGTAAGTGGGGTTGTACAGCCCCTCACACAATGGGCCCTGATCCGTGATACATGCAGCCGCATCATTCAGTAAACGGACTGAGCTCTATTTGAAAAGGAATGGAATCCATGTAGTTAAAGATCATTGGAACAATTTACCAAGGGGCGGGGTGGCAGATTCTCCATCACTGGCAATTTTCAAATGCAGAGGGGAATGTTCCTCTGCGTCTCTGGCCTGGGTTATACAGAAAGCCTGACATGATCCCAGTGGTCCTGTCTGGCCTTGGACTCTAGCAATCTATAAATAATTCGATTGCCTGCCTGCTCAGGGGAGGAGATATGTCGTCTCCTGGGGCACTCTACTGAGGATACTCACTCTTGAGCTGAAGCAAAGAGATTGGCAGGAAAGAGATGGCATTTGGCTTCTCTCAGTGCAAGATGCCACCGTCAGGTTTACTCAGTCACTGACTCAGTTTGTGGCCTTGGTCAAGTCAACTGCTCAGTGCCTCAGTTTCCCCACCTGTAAAATGGTGACTATTATGGCTACCCATCTGTCTAAAGCCCTTTGAGACTGGCTGGTGAAAAGGTGACAGTGGTAGTTCTGATTGGGATTATTGTTTGGTAACTCCTTGGGAACAGAACCATTCCAGCCTGGATCAGACCAATGGCCCATGTAGTCCAGTGACTTGTCTCTGATGGCAGCGGGCACCAGCTACTTCAGTGGAAGGGGCAGCAGGCAGTTCTGGCCCCTGTTATCTGAGGCTGGCTCATGTCCTGGAGCAAGAGAGGTTAGATCCCTTCCAGAAACTTGCCATTAGATCCTCAGCTGGTGTCAATCAGCATTGTTTCTAATGGAGCCATGTCAGTTCACACAAGCTAACAATCTGGCCAGATGCATTTAGACTGTCAGCTCTTTGGGTCAGAGACAGCCTTTCTGAGCTATGTTTGTACAGCACCTAGCGCAATGGGTTCTCGGCCATGCTGAGAGCTCAGGCACTACCTCAGTAATAATAATTCATTAATCACCAAGTCCCCAGTGGCTGGGATATTTCAGACCTCAGACTACTAGCCAGCTGCAGCAGCACAGACATAACTTTAATAAACAGGGCCCGATTCTGATTGACAACAGAACACTGACTCCATTGGAGTTACCCCTGATTTACACCAGTGCCAGGCCCAAACCAGCCCCTAAATCCTGGCCAAGCTCAGCAGCTTGATAGGATTCTTTGTATGACAGTCATTCCCCTGGACCCAATCAAGGCCCAGGGCCCACCCCAGTGGGTGTTCCACAGACGAGCAATAAGAAAGCAGTCACTCCCCCTCACCCCGAGTTTGTAGGGACCATGGCAATCTGAAGGAGGGATGGCAAGCAGAGTAAGGTAGTGCTGGGGAAAAGGTGTAGGAGACAGCGGGAGAAGAGGACTAGCAGGAGATGGAGGCTGGCACGGCTGGCAGAGCGAAGAGAGGGGTCAGTGGCTGGAATGGCCAGGGAAGGCGGGGTGAAGGGAAGGGCCTCCAAGGGGAGGATGGGATGCTGATGTTGGAGGCAGCAGAGAAGAGGGAGGCAGAGGTGGAGAGAGCTAGAAGCAGAAGGATGTTCCCAGAAGCAGTCTTTGAATAGACTGGAATGCAAGCCCTGAAAGGGAGAGAGGACCGTATTCAAGGCACGAGATGAGATGGACGAACACTCAGTTGCTGACTTCCCACCCACCCAGCCCAGTCACCTCGCCCTCCCCTGCATCCTGGCGCAATGTGCTGTTTGGATGGGGAAAGGGTTTTCAGTCACTTTCCTGCCTTCCAGCATTTCCCACCCAAAGCTCCTTGAAACAGGCAAGCGGCCCCCTGAGTTCTCCAGCACAAACTCCGAGGAGGCTGGGAAAATTCAACCAGGACCAGCTACTGCAGACTGGAAAACCCCCATGCAGCGGGGTGCTTCAGGGAGTAGCGAGCCTTTGCTTTTCTCTGTCTCTACAAGGAGCTCTTGCTAGTGCTGTAGGGCTATTGAGAGGAAGGACACACTCAGACTCAGAAGATCTGGGTTCAGTATTTGGCTCTGCTACATGATCCCTCTGTGACCTCAGGCAAATCTCTAACTCTCTGTTTGCCTCAGTTTCCCCATCAGCAAAATAGAAACAATATTTCCTTTATCTGTCTCTTACGATGTGGGTGTACAGCAACTTAGCACAATGGGACCCTGAACTCCTAATAAAGCACATGGTTTGCATAAGGTCTGTAGTCCACCCATGAGCCCCTTAGCTCTCCCAAGCAAAGCAAGGGCACGTTGGGTCGGTACTGAGCCGAAAACCTAGGGTGGTGTTACTGATTCAGTAGGGAAGCTCTGCCTAACCCCAACCTGGCATCACGAAGAGCTGTACATTGGAGATGCTGACTCTGGTATGTGACCTAAAGTTAAAATCCTGCCCATGTGTGTTCATTAAAGGTAACATGGAAACTGTTGCAAAATGAAATGAAAATCTCCCTAATTCCTGGTGAAATCCCAGCTTTTGTCATATTAAAATCCCCTCTGTAGTTTCAGCTGGAAACAGCATTCTAAATTCCCTGCCATCAATCACAGTGTAGTGTGGTCAGGCGCTGTTCTCCAGCTGCCAGATTCCACCCCAGAGCTGGCCGCATTTCACAGGAGGGTTAGGTGATTCCTGTGTATCCACTGGTTATATTGGTAAAGCACATTAGGCTCTCTATAAAGGTAAGAAATTACTGTCTGTGTTTAGCTGGCTGGAAGCAATAACACAGCAAAATGCAAAGTTGTATTGGATACTGTCTCATCTCAGTGCAATAAGGCAGAACATGAGGCATGGTTGTACGGGATACCTTGCCCGACTGAGGCAGTCACATACAGCAAGGTGCATGATTATATTGGATAGCTGCTCCCCTTGAGCGTAATGACACAGAAAGAGTTATGTCATTTTCCCAGGGGGCTAGATTGTAATCATGGGATACCTTGTGGCCATTGAGTACTTAACCATGCAATATTAACATGCATGCTCTTAACAGAGTTTTCTCTATGGAATTTCCTCGAGGCAACTGTTTGGTTTTATTAATAGGGGGAAAATTCCCAAAGTACTTTCACTATTTTTCTAGACAATTTGGCCAGCCAGCATCAGAAACCAAACAGCCAAATCCATTTAGGAAGGCCCTGGACCCGGAGAGCTGGAGTAAATTTCTGACTCCCGCCACATGTGTCTTTGGCCAGGTCCCCACCTTTCTGTGCCTCAGTGTCCCCACCCCATAAAATGAGGATACTGACTCTTCCTTTCTGCCCGCCCCTTGTCTACTCAAAGTGTAAGCTCTTTGGGGTAGGGCTGGTCAATAACTACAAGTCTGTACACTCTCTAGCCTGAGGAGGCCTGGATCTGGGTTGAGGAGTCTTGTCGTCCTACAGTAGAAATAAGGATAGTGATGCATGTTCATCTTTTTGATAAGGTAAGAATTGTTGAGCTTGTGAGGCCCTTTGTTCTATTTCTTTGGCTGGTGTAAGGTCTGCACTGAGGCTTAGGCTGTGGGCCTGGTTCAGGGTTTTCCCTCATGCAGATCCTCAGGTGAAGACACTGCGTATATAGGTCTGTTGTCTTTAATGGTGCTGTGCAGCTTGGCACCAACTGAGGATCTGGCCCTGGGAAGCCCAAGGTTGTTCCTGGCTTGCCAGGCTAAAGGAGAGGAGAATCAGACTCTGTCACTCTGAGATGGTCACAGTTATTAAATACCACCATGGGCCAGGCCGAGTGGAGGTTGTGCTGTGCCCTGGAATTTCCAGTTTGTTGGCGTGTGGATTGCGAGTAACATAATGAAGGTTTCCATTGACGTCAGTGGTAGTTGGATGGGTCTGCTGATTCCTGAGAATAAGAGATGAGTTTGCATCGGTCTTTTACATAGTCTCTGTGCCCCTCTGGCTCTTTGCCCTCTCCCTGTAAAAACCCTACGGGATTTCACAGCCCTGGCCCTGCACCTGAACAGCTGACATGAGCTCAGCCTGTGCCTGTAGAATTCACCAGTGTCTAACATGTGATCTCTTTGTCTGTTGCTTTCACACTGCTTTTGCCTCTCTCACTTTCACTTGTGTCTCTCTCCCCATTGTGTTGTCACTCCCTTCCTCTCTGCCAGGGCCTCTCTAGTGCTCTGCCGTTCATTAACTCCCGCCTCGGTCTCACGTGCTCCTGAGGGTCCTGTTCTCTCGTGGCCCGGTGGACAGCATGCTGGATTAGCAACCGAGGATGGGGGGGGGGGCTGTTCCTGGAGCTATTCTGGAGCGGCTGTGTGACCCTAGGCAGATCGCTTCTTCTCTTTATTGCCTTATGTGAGCTGGAAGCTCTTTGGGGCAGGGCTGTTTCAGGGTATGTGTTTGCCCAGGATCTAGCACCATGGAGCCCTGATCTTGGTCTAGAGGCTGCTGTAATACACAGCCAAATAACTAATCCTGTGTGAGTTGGGGCAAGGAAGGCTGATGTGGGGCAAGGAAGGCCCTATGCCTTCCCACCCCTTTCTACTTATGACATGTGAGGAACCGAAGTGTTTCAAAAACATGAGATGCTGTTACCCTATGTCTCCAGAGCTGCCTCCTGGTAGGAAGCCCTTGAACCTTCAGAAGCAATGAATGCCTCCAGCCATGTCTTCTGCTATCCGATTAGAGCAGGAACATCTGCTCTAAACTGCTGAGTGATCTGCTTGTGCATGTCAGGTGGACACCCTCCAGGTTTGGGTTTCTGCCTTCCCATCACTCTGCTACCACCATCCTGCCAATGAAGCTGAAAGCTCTAGTCCTGCCTCAGCCAGCCCCAAATTCCACTTGCCCACCACATTCGAAAGTAGGGCATTAGATGCAGGGGCCAACTAGCTTTAAACTGAGGATTGACCGTGTTATGTTCCCAGCATACACAGAGAATTTAAATTAAAATACCAACTACTCTTCCTGGAAGGTTGCAGTGTAACACTACTTTACTTCTTAGACTCCAGAACGAGAGCCCCCAAAACAGACAGAGACAAAGCAGGCTGCTCCCCAAAACAGACAGAGACAAAGCAGGCTGCTCCATAAAACAGAGAGAGGGACAACTCGCCCCCACCTTACTGTAGTCTGGCTGGCTGCAGACTGACTCTGATCTCATTCTTTCCCAGAGCCCACTAGCCTGCAAGCAGAATCAGGAAAACCCCTGAGAATTTAAAGTGATAGATCACAACTTTTACCCAGTTTTCAATACACCATAGCCAGCTCCACAGCAGCAGTCACCTGTGTTATAGTCTGTCCCTGGACTGACAGCAGCCAGTATTTGTGGATGCCATTTGGAGAACACCTTTGGGAAGGAGAAAATGTTCAAACCATTAACTCCAGCCCTTGGACCTTTCGGTCAATCAGAGTTCTGGCAAAGAGCTGGCTAGGAGTATTGCCTGCCCAAAAGGATAAACATCAGTAGATACAAAGACAAGACTGAGGTAGCAGGGTTACTGATCATTCTCATACATGCATCTGTATCCCATGGCACTCATTGCCACAAGGTATTGCGGAAACTCAGAACTGAGTAAGATTCAGGAAAGGATTGGACATTGCTGGGGATAACAAGCACAACCACAATTATACTAAATAGAATAAAAATGTATAAGGTAAGTAGACAGCATGCTTCAGGGCATATGTCAACTTCTAATTTACGGGGGTCAGGAAGGGACTTCCCCTATCAGCAGGTTATGTCGTCATTGACCATTACGGGGTTTCTTATACTTTCTTCTTCAGAAGTGACTGGAGATGACTGTGAGATGGTCCCCTAGTCTGATCTGGTCCGGCAATTCCTGTTATTTCACAGTGAAGTAGCTCCACTGAGCTATCCCCAAAGAACATGCAGGTTGTTATTTCTTAAAAGACTCCTTGAGATTCAAAGGCATAGAGGAAAGATGAGCCAGTGGTTAGGGTGCTATCCTGGAACCTGGGTGACCCGGCTTCAATTTCCTGCTCAGCCACAGACTCCCTGGGCAAGTCATTTAGTTTCCCTCTGTGCCTCAGTTTCCCCATCTGCACAATGGGGATAACAGCTTTGCCCGGCCTCACATGGGTGTTATAAGGCTACATACACTGACGAGATTGTGAGGTGCTTGGGGTGGGCGCAATCTCCATACCTCAGCTAGAGTGTGACTGACCCTTCTGCACTAGGGTGTGCCTCCCTCATTTCCTATGGCTCAGAGCTCATGTGATGAAAGCAGCAGTGGATGAAATGAAAGAAGATCCTTATTTGCGGGGTGTTCAGGAGACTCAGCAATGCTAGGAGACAAAGCTGAACCTGGGGGCTGTGATACTTTGGTCTCATTTTCGTGGTTGGGTTTAGCATGCAAGTGTTGGGTGGGGCAGTTGGCCTGTGAGATACGGGAGGTTAGACTGGAACATCTGGTGGACCTTTCTGGCCTCAAACTCTATGACACCAGCAGCTAGGACAAGAGAGCTGGCTTCTATTTCTGGCTCTGCCCGGATCTCCTGTGGCAGGCGTTGTATCTCTGTTTCCGCTCCCACTCCCTGCCTGTCTTGACTATAAGTGCTGCAGGGTAGCAGCTATCTCTCACTATGGATATGTACAGCACCAAGCACAACAGGGACCTAGTTCTAGTTGGGGCCTCAAGAAGCTATAAAAAAAGAGTAACAAGAGAGAGAGAGCGAGATTAGGTCGGGCTGGAGGAATGGATGTAGCAGAGGGAGCAGAGCAATGGTGGGGGACTCTTGAAAGGCCTGATGGTTCCATTTGGAAAAGCCAGGCAGGACTTCCCTGAATCACGCCTTCCTCCAGTTGGGGAGAGTCAGATGAAAGCCATGCTGGGGCAAAGTGGCTTTCTGAGATTTCAGCTGCTTTCTACTTCCACATGAGCTGGGAGAACAGCTTTTCTCATGGGCTTTCATCATGTCTGAGTCCCACTCCAGCTAGATGTGGGAGCCATGATCCCAAGCACAGTAAGCATTCAAAAAATCATGAGTCTGTCCCAAGACAGTAAACTTAGAGAAAAGCTCATGATTTAAAAAAACCCAATATTGATGTTATTTTTATTTGCCTCCTGGCCTCGTAGCCATTGTTTTCAAGCTTTTCTCTGTAACTGCAAGGGCTAGAGCCTTACTGTTGTTTCAGGAGAAGAGCCAAGGTTCTCATAGTCACATGCCTCCAGGAGCTGGGGCCTTAAGACAACCACTAAATAGTGTCAGACTCAGAAGCTGACAACACTGTGACTACCTACCCTGTTTCAAGTTGGATTAGATTCGAGGTTGCAGGGTCCAGCGGAACAAGATGGTGGTTAGGGCAGGAGGAATCCCTCCTTCCCATCTGTCCACTTATGCGCTACCTTCTGGTTTTGCTAGGTGGCGCTGGTGCGCATGGTACTGGCTCCTGAGCATGCTGGGGCAGCATCCAAGGGCTGTGCAGTGTAGTGGGTATGGACGGCTGGTCCCAGGGCAGGGGCTGGACTCTCTCACGCACAGGAGGGTCATTCCCGCTAGGGCCAGCTGGGCAAATGCCTGCAAATGGAAGTCACATGACTGGAAAAAGACTGACAGTGCAAGAAGGAGAAGATGGGGGGGTGGGGAGGTGGGCAAGCAGGAGTTGCCCCAGGATGGGGGTGCGATGATAAGGGGAGGGGGGCACTGCCCTAGAGGGGGGGGCAAGTATGAGAAGCAGGAGAAGGGCCCTACCCCAGGCTGCGAAGAGGGGCGAGAGGGTCACAGCTTCCGGGATGGGGGCAGCTGCTGCCCCCAGGATAGGTCAGCAGTAAGCAGGTGATTTCCCGATGTGGAGGGGCTTTGAGGAGGGGGAAAGGGCTTCTCTGCCCCGGGGGAGGGACTGGGAGACCAATGCTGCTCTGGGCTGGTGAGGGCACCGCGGAATTTCAGGCATTCCCGCGGATGGGCACTGCTCTGATTCCTCGCCACTGAGGGCCTGTTCTCTCTCTTGCAGGTCAGTGAATAATTTCCTGATGACCGGCCCGAAGGTAAGAGAAATCCCTTTGATCCGCACTTCGGATTCCACTCAGCCCTTGGGGCATCCTGTTCCTTTCCACCCCATCCAGCTGCGCCAGCCGGAAGGGACGTGGGGGAGGGTGGGGAAGAGCTGAGGCTGCTTGTCGGGTGCCCATCACTGCGCTCTGGCCTGCGGTCGGTTCTGCTCACCGGGAACACCGGCGTCTTTCTGCGGGGGTGGGGCAGATCCCAGAGCTGTGCTCATGGACACCAGGCTCTGGGGCCTCTAGCTCCCACCTAACCCAGATTAGCTGGCTGTTCCCACAGGCCCCCCACTGCCCGGCAGCAAAGACAGGGTCCATTGGTCCACTGTTGCAATGCCAGGCTCCGCCCTGGAGAGCTAAGGGACATCAGGAACAGCCCCTGTAGGGGGTGGAGGGGGTCACACTGCCCCCTACAACAAGACACTCTTCCTCAGGCAGGCTCAGATCTGCCTGGGAGGAAGGGGGTTGTAAGGACCTGGGTCCTGGTGACGCTGGAGTTACAGCCCACTGACCCATGGCATCAAAACACCGTGATGTGAGGGCTTTGCCTCGAGCACAAGGCTCAGCAGGTGGCCCCAGAAGCAGCGTAGAGATGGGGAGAGGAGGATGAGGGTGGAGAAGAAAATTCCTTTAGGCCAGACTCCTGCCCTGGCAACCCGTGGGGCGTGGCACCAAGCAGGTATAAAAAGGCCCCGTCCAAGCTGGATAAGGAATGGTGTCCCTAGCCTCTGTTTGTCAGAGGGGGGTGATGGATGGCAGGAGAGAGATCACTTGATCATTACCTGTTAGGTTCACTCACTCTGGGGCACCTGGCACTGGCCTCTGTTGGTAGACAGGATACTGGGCTGGATGGACCTTTGGTCTGACCCAGTAAAGCCGTTCTTATGTTCTTATGTTCTTAAGCTCTCCACTCACTCCCACGGGGGGGTTGTGTTTCACACTCCCTTTGCACGGATGTAAATGAAGCTAGGGAGAATCAGGCCTTTGACACCAGCCCTCCCAGTCCAGATCCCTTATGCGAAGTACGGCAGTGTGGTCATTTACGCCTCTGCCTACGCGGAATGTCTGCATTTTGACACCCACTTTGCACGTCGCAAGTTACAATAATACCTAGCTCTTTTCGTCTGCAGATCTCGAGGCACGTTACAAAGGAGGTCGGTATCATGATCCCCCATTTCACACAGAGGAAAACTGAGGCCCGGGGAGGGGGATGGGACTTGCCCAAGATCATATAGCACCCTGCGGGGAATAGAAGCCAAGTCTTCTGAGTCCCAGGGCTGTGCCCTGTCCTCTAGGCCCATGGCACTAATGACGGCACCTTATGTCAGGCTGTCTTTATGGATATGTCTATACTGCCACGTAAACCCAGGGTTCAAACGCTAACCCGCCTTCCATCCACACAGAAATCGTGCTAACCCAGGCCTTAGACCCAGGGTCCAAGCCTGAGTCAAGCTGGGACCCAGGGTTCAAGCCCTATTGCCATGCAGCATAGACACAGCCCCACTGGACTTGTGCTCGAGGAATCTGCCAAAACCATTCCAACGGCTGACTTCCTTTGTGCTCTGGGCAGTTAAGGTTTCCAACACTGCACCACGAACAAAGGGCTAGAGTGGCCACATTTTGGGAGGGCGCTAGGACATCTGGGATATGGGTGGTTGGACTTGGGCCCTCATAATGTGGTGTAGACAATGGAGTCCCAGCTTGGAACCCGGACTTCAACACTCGCTAACCTGGGGTTACAAAGGCGTAGACACTCGAGCCCCAGGTTAGCAAACCCAGGGGCTGCTAACTCGAGTTCTGCTAACCCTGGGCTTCCATCGCAGGGCAGCCAGATCCTGTGGGACAGATCCTTAGCTGGGGGACATCTGTGTCGCTCCATGGACAAGACACCAGCTGAGGATCCAGCTGTTCTGTCAGAGCAGAGCCAATGCTCTCTGGTCCCTCTGCTTCTGAGGATCCCTGATCCCAGGGGAGATGGGAAAGTTAGTTCCCCATTGATCCCTTTCAGCTGCGTTTCAGTAACACTGGAGGTGTCTGTTGGGAGCAAACCCCATCCTGTGCTGGGCTGGAGAGGGCAAGAGCTGTCCTCTTTGGGGCTGGCCTACTGGTTCTTCCTGCCACTTAGCTCCTCCCACATAACCCCTACCCCGAAATACAGATAACACCCAGCACCGGACCCTGTCAGCGCCCGATCATGCCACCAGCTGCTTAGCCTTATGACTCCCTGGGAGGCGGGTCAGGGTTATCATCCTCTTGCTGCCCTTGGGGAACTGAAGGCACCGGGCAGTTAAATGACTGTCCCAAGGCCCCACCCAGTTGGGAGTAGCACAGTGCAGTTCCAGGCTCCTGATCCCATGTTCAGAGGGTGCCGCCTCTCGGTGAATATCCAGGAGCGAAACAGAGCTGTGGTTCCTGGGTGCGTCTGGGCTGTGCTGGAGCCCTGCCCCCAGCAGCGAGCCCTGCCCGTGGGGGGGGGACACCTGTGCCAGGTGGTGCAGCTGCCCGAGGACACCTGGCCCTATGTGACCCGCTGCCCTCCCCGTGCAGGCCTATCTCATCTACTCCAGCAGCGTGGCGGCCGGGGCCCAGAGCGGCATTGAGGAGTGCAAGTTCCAGTTCGCATGGGACCGCTGGAACTGCCCCGAGAGAGCGCTGCAGCTCTCCAGCCACGGCGGGCTGCGCAGTGGTAAGGAAAGCCTTGGCTACAGCTCATGGGACCCCTTCGCCACAGGTTAGAACCCACGGGCCCCGGCTTTTCCTGGGGATTTCCTTGTCTCTCCCACTAGGCCCTCCCTCCCTTTTCTCTCTGGGCACATCCTTCCCAGGCCCTTCCCCCGTGGCCGGCCCTGGCATTGCTCTAGGGAGGTGTATCCGGACCACGGTTGGCACGGCGGCATGGGGACATGGCAGACATCACCACAGCAGGGCTATGTGCCCGCTGAGCCCCCATTTGGCCAAGGATGGGGTTGGGTTCAACAGACACACCCCAGCTGGGGCAGGTTTCCACCCTCAGGGCCTGCCACCCCCTGTGAGGAGAAACTGAGACAAATCAGCTGAAAGCCCCAGTGGGAAGAGCCTTGGCCTCTGCCCTTGGGACACGTGCAGGGATGGGGAGGTGAGTGGATCCAGAGACTAAGAACAGGGCTGGGGGGCAGGGGAGAGCAGATTTGGGAGCTGGCTAAAGAGAGACTCCTCCCTGGCTCTGCTCTAGTGATCAGACTCTGGGGCCAGCAGGCTGACTGGGGCGGGGGCAGGGTTGAGGTGGGTGGGGGCTTCCCCAGCACAGCTTTCATGGGGCTGACATCCAATTGCTGCCCAGTGCTGCTCTCCTGCCTCAGCACTGCTGCAGGGTGGGTGGGTATCTGGGGCCTGCCAGAGCCTCCCAGGGTGGGCACAGAAATGGCTTCCCCACTCCACCCCCTCATCCTACCCCCCCAGCGACCAGCAGGAAATGCCTTTTCCCCAGACCTGGCTCTCATAGATACCCATGCTCACTGCCTCCACATGGGGCGGCTGCCAGGCCCCAGGGGGCAGGAAATGGGCTACAGAGCTGGCTCCTGGGGATTGGCACTAGGTTCATGGGCCAGACCCTGGGGGATCAGCAGCAGGCTAGAGAGCCAGAGTGTGTGTGTGTGTGTGTGTGTGTGTGTGTGTGTGTGTGTGTGTGTG
>ML677335.1:47742297-47902444 GCA_007922305.1 Dermatemys mawii | reverse complement strand
TGTGTGTGTGTGTGTGTGTGTGTGTGTGTGTGTGTGTGTGTGTGTGTTTAGAAACTGGCAATGAGCTAGCAGGCTGCCAGCTGAAATCCTGCCCTAGCTGGTCTGGGAGATGAACCACATGTTGTCATCACCTGGGGCCCCCAGGGAAATGTATTGATCATTTCACCCCAGGTCCTAGTGGGCTGGAGCCAACATTACAATGGGCCCTGACTGGTCACCCCTTGCCATTGGTCCCAGCAGAGGCCATGACTCTAGAGACAGTCCCTGTAGGTCAAAGCTGAGTCATACTGGCGGGACCACACCATACTGCCGGCATCCATGCTGTGTCCTGTCTGGGGACGGATGGCAGGGCTGCTGATCCAGCACATTCCCCCAGTACTACATCCACTGACCTATTGTCTACAATGGGATAGCCCAGGCAGGGCAACATTTTGTCCCTCACTCTCCAAAGGGCCCCAAGCAGGGAGGAAAGGGCACCAGGTTAACCCAATCCACGTACTTCATCTCAGAGCCGCTGCTGGCTCTGCTCCACTCAGCCCATAGTGAAACCTTTAGCGCTTTCCCTCCCCGTGTGTTTCTGCCTGGCAGCAAACCGAGAGACGGCCTTTGTCCATGCCATCAGCTCGGCGGGCGTCATGTACACGCTGACGCGGAACTGCAGCCTCGGGGACTTCGACAACTGTGGCTGTGATGACTCCCGCAATGGGCAGCTCGGTAAGAAGCAGATCAGCTGCGATTTGCGTATCTCGCCCCCTACTACACTGGGCGTCTCTCCACTTCTCCCCTAGATCCTGGATAAGCAGTTCTTTCCCTTGGTCCCCTAGTGGCATAAAGGCTCCAGAAACAAAGTGTCCCAGGGCTGGACCTGGTGCAAGCTGGTATAATTCTATGGAAGTCAATGAAGACAAGTAAATTCAGACCAGCCAAGGCACTAACCCTGAATTTATAGCATTGTCCAATCCTTGCTTAATTTTCTTACCGCCCCCAAAACACACACACACACACACACACACACACACACACACACACACACACACAATTTTCTCCTCACATACACTGGTGTAAATCAGGAATAACTTCACTGAAGCCAACGGAGCAAGACCAGTGTAAAAATGACGAGAGAACCAAGTTCCACACGTCTAACCAGTCACAAACTCTCAGACCACTCACAAACCAGACACAGACATCTCACAAGCTCACCATGGCAGCCTGGTCATTGCCAGTTAGGCTTTGTTGGCCAATAGATTTAAAAGTGGCCACAGATTTTTAAGTATGTTGGAGCAGTGCTGGTGGGGTGGTCGGATGGCCAACTGACATCTGGAAAGTAAGGTACTCAAATTTCAGTGGCCACTTTTGAAACTTCTGGCCGAAGTGGCTTGTCAGAAATCACTCAGCAAGTCAGTTTCAGAGCAGGGAAGGACATTAATGCTTAGAGTGGAAATATTATTAGAGCTGGTTAAAAAATGTACACTGAAAATGTTTTTGATGGAGAATTGGGTTATTGACAAAATTTGTTTATTGCAAAGAAAGTGTCTGCTTTCTATGGAAAAGTTCAACTTTTTGTCAAAAAAAATTGAATGCCTGAAAACTTAAAAAATCCTTTCAATTTTCAGCTGAAAACTAACATATGTCTAATCTAAATGCCACCGAAGTACCTCATGGGAGTTGTAGTTTAGAAGCATCATGTTCCCATTCTTCTCTATGGACCAGGGGTCCTCTCATAAACTTCATCTCCCATGATGCATTATGCCATGTGATTACCATGATACATGGCTTCCTCTCATTCAAGAGGGGAAAGTGCTGCGTCATGGGAGATGTAGACCCCTGAACTACAGTCCCCATGTGACATTTCAGAATAAAATATTTCCATTTTTGATTTTTTTTGCTCAAAACTCAAAATTTTCCATGGGAAAAATTCTGACCACCTCTAGTTATCCTCCCTACATGAGATTAGACGTATTTCTCTCCTTTTATTCTGGACTTTCTCCCTCCTGCTCCACACCATCTCTCTCTGTACATTGCAACTCAACCCTGTTACAAGCACCTTGGATCAGTGTGGATTTCTCAACCTCCATATTATTTGCTGCATTACTTGTGACCGTTATTTTGCACTTTGTGGCATTATTTAGAAAGCACAGTGGGAAACCCCTGAAGGGGAGTCACTCACAGAGGGCCCGGGGAGAGCATCACAGTAGAAGCCAGACAGTTCCATAGGGCCCCATGCTCCATGGATTAACCCTTATGAAGAACCACAGTTAACCTCAGAGATTTTGAGGGGAATCACTGCATGGGAGCACAGCGGGAGTGACTCACACCAGCGAGATCCATGCACCGTTCTGCCCTGAGCTGAGAGAAGCCCATCTGTTTGCTGGGCACCCCGGTTGATCCCTGGCCTGGCAGTTGATGGGAATCCTTTCCATTCATTAACAACCTTTCAGCCAAACACAAACCATAGGGCTGCTGATCACCTGACGCGGCGTGGCCACAAATCTGAAACTATGGAACTTTCCCAAGAGGCACCTTCCCTTCCACACCTGACTCCAGCCTTCCAGCGTCAGCATCCGGGAGGCTGTGGAAGCGTGCCTGCGCTGCCAAAAATGTGTGGTCCTGTGCTTATTAGCACTCTAGGGACTCTAGCTCACAGGAGCTTGTTTACAAACACAACAGGGTTTTTTCAAGCTGGGCTCTCTCCAGCTCCTCCTCCCACATCAAAAAGGCTCTGCAGGCCAATTGTGGGCTCAATGGCACCTGTGGAAGCTGATCCTCTTCAGAGGGTTTACCCGACTGTAACTGAGTGGAGCTTAGTAGTCAAGCCCCAGCTGGGATTGACTCCAGCTCCCTCCCTCTTAGATGTGCTGGTAGCACGGGGCTGATGGGAGTCACGCAGTCATTCGACTCACTGAAGTCAGCAGATCTGATCCCAAACACAGAGAGGGCGGAGACTGCCTGAGTCAGGAGGTATTTCTGCATCCTTTTCAGAGCAGGATTTCCCTGTACATGGGGTTTCTACTGTTTATTCAAGTGCATTTTGTTTTTAAAAAGCCAAACAGTTAAAAGGCAGCAAATAGTCACCCGCCGCCCCTGCAGGAGTTTCTCTTTGCTGATTGCTCAGCAGGGTGTCTCCAGACTCTATTTACCCCACATAGATCCCCCTTACTGGTAACATTGTGATCAGTCCCAGGTGGGGTTCAGACACAGATAACCCTGGGACAGCCGGATCTGTGACTCACTCCTGCTTATTATTGTAACAAGCTGGCACCAGTGCCCCTGCTGGCTGGCCTCAGAGCTGCTTGATTGCATGTCATAGCCCCAGGACCACCCATGGAGAGTTAGTTCAGGTGAGAGTAGGGACTGTGCTTTTGAAGCTGGGCCTTGGGGGTACTGCAGGGAGAAGAGATGAGGAGGGATGCTCTAGCCCCATCCTCTGCTCTGAGTTCCAGCCCCAGGGACCCTGCACTAAGCAGCTATCTCTGCTCCTTAAGATGGGCTGCAGTTTGCCTGGGCCACTTCCTACCACCGAGCCTCATGTGCCAGTTGTGCTTAACACTGCCCCTCTTCTGGTTCCTGGGCCCCTGACTTCTCCCTTGGCTCCTTCTTTCTCTGCTGGAGGATCAACCCCAAGGACTGCCTATGTGTGGCTGGTCCCCTTTCCAGGGCCCACCATGGCATTAATTCCATCCCTCTGGCCTTCTTCAGTCTGCATTCCCACAGAGAGGGTGTTCCCATCTCCTGAGGGCCTCCACTGGACTGGTTTTTTTACTGGCTTCCATTGGCTTCTTTTATGAAGCTCCCCAGTTCCTCCCCAGCTGGGTCCAATACCAAATCCAGCCTGACGCCCTCTCCAGGTGCTGCAAGGGGGGGCTGACTGCTCTCCTGCTCCTGGGAACCCCTGTGTGGGGTAGACACCCCACTACAGACTCGGAGAGGGGAAAGGGGAAGAAGCAGAAAAGGGGCTGAAGGAAGTGAAGTGAGGGGCTGGAGTAGCAGTGGTCCCAAAGGGGAGCATATTTCCCCACCGCTGAATGAGACAGTAAGGCGCCGAATGAGGCATAATAAGGACAAGTTTAGTGACTGCATAAAAAGTCTAGTCTGCCCTTATTCTTTGTGCCCCTGGCATTGGTGGGGGAGACGTTGAGGGGAGCCTGGACGCCTATGTTTGTATCACAGCCACAATTCCTAGTCGGACATGTTGCTCTGCGCTGAGGGATCCTGATGCCTCTGCTCTGATCACCTAGCTGGGCGTTCAGGCTGTGCTCTCCCCTGCGGGCCTCGAGACCCCCAACTGTCCTGCGGAGATACAGGCCTGTCTAGGCTAGGGTTTGGAACGTGTCAGTCTCACACTAACAGCCTAAGGTAGACCCGGCAGCGCTGGTGCTGACTTTTGGTTTTGCCAGGGGGTGCTTTTCAAAAGGGGTGTATGTGTGTGCTGGGGTGGGGGGACTCCTGCCAAGTTTGGGGGGAGTCTATTTTCAGCATCTTTGTACACTTTTCATATTCTAGTTACTGAATGCATCTATCATTGGTATCTTTACTATTTTAATAATGATTCAATTAAGGGCTACATAATTACATTATCATGAATTACAGTATATTAAAATTACTGCAATCCCCTACAAGCTGGCTTCACTAATGTCCCAGTTTAAAGACATTAGGACTCACTGTAGCTTTCTGGATGAAACTGTCAGCAATCTTATTTCGATCTAGGTTCCCTAGTATTGTCTTGATGCACGTTAAGGATGGTGACATTATTCAGTTGCGTCTGTCCCACTGATGACTGGAGATAATTTTTAAGTCTTTTGAAGCTGGAGAATGAGTTCAGGATGATGCAGGCACAGGGAGAAGGATTATTATAAATTTGCAGTGTTCTGGAAACATAATGCTTCCCGAGTACTGAAAATGAGCCCAAGAGCTCTTTCTTGAGCTGTAACAGCTAATTTAGGTACCATCCTTTTGTATGTATAGTTGGGATTATATTTTGCCGTATGCATTACTTTGCATTTATTACTGAATTTCTTCTGCCATTGCGTTGCCCTGTCACCCGGTTTTGCGAGATCCTTTTGTAACTCTTCACAGTCTGCTATGGACTTAATTATCGTGAGTAATTTTGTATCATCTGCAGACTTTGCCACCTCACTCCATTCCCCTTTTTGCAGATCATTTATGAATATGTTGAACAGCGCAAATCCCAGTGCAAGCCCTTCGGGGACCCCACTATTTACTTCTCTGGCAATGCGCCTTAACTGGGCCAGTTGTAAGGGATTTAACACGTGTTAAAGGCACATGGTAGCGTCTACATTAGACTGTGTGTTAGCTAATACTGTACCTTCCGATTCCTGGGCTAGACAAGGCCAGCACAACCCCGGTGCTGGCGGATGTTTTCCCTAAGGAGATTTCTCCCCAGCTCACTTAGTGTCCAAACCTGGATGAAAAGGGCGTGAGGCTGTGAGAGGAGAGAATCTGGAACCGTGACCAGGCCGGGGGCTGGCTATGCCCCAGAGGTGGCACCCCAGCTGCTCCCCACTGCCTGGCAGCGCCATCTCACCCAGGGACCATGCTTTACCTCCTGGGGCTGCCATGTGGGAGGCCCCTGGAAGTGCCCATCTCGTGTCTCTCCACAGGGGGACAAGGCTGGCTGTGGGGCGGCTGCAGCGACAACGTGGGCTTTGGGGAGGCCATTTCCAAGCAGTTTGTGGATGCCCTGGAGACGGGACAGGATGCCAGAGCGGCCATGAACCTGCACAATAATGAAGCTGGCCGGAAGGTGAGCCCCCTTCTCTCCCCTTGGGAAGCGAGGGTTTTCCCCACTCCCTCTGGTGTCCGGCCTCTCAGCTGCCCTGGAGAGAGCCAGAAGGGGTTGCAGGGCTGGGCCTGCGGAGCCAGGAGGGCATTGGGGGATGGCAGCTTTGCAGGGCCTGGTCGTGCAGCCGGAAATAGCCCCTGCTCAGCTGTCGGACACGAGCACTCAAGGTAGCGGCACCTCTGTTGAGCTCCAGTGTGTTTCCAGGCCCTGCGGGACATTGCACCAGTGGAGTTCAGCCTCACTGGTGATCACCGGCCACTGATAACTGGGATGGTACGTGCAATGAGTCTGCAGGTCTCAAGAGCCAGTCTCCCCAGGAGCAAAGGCTCAACGTCCGCTCTGGCCAATGAGTGGCTCGTGGGCCTCTGAGTTATATACTAAGCCACATTACTGCACTCTGTTGTCCCCGAAGGTACCAGTACAACCCAGGTCTTCCCTAGGCAACTCCCTTGGGCAGTGTCTCTCTCTCCCTGCTCTGGCCTTGTCTATCTTGGGAAAACACACTGTGTGAAATCCCGCACCCACTGACATCAATGGCAAACTGCCCATTGGCTTCAGGCAGGTCAGATTGCACCTGCCGTGTTAGGAATGGGGACACTACCATGTCTCGACTAACGTGAAGTGAGCCAGGATTTGGCCCTTAATATGGTGGAGGACAGCCGTCGTGCTTCAAAAAGGCTTCCCCATGCCCAGCTAACATGTTTTTAACCCCAGCTCGCCTGTGTCTACACTGGGTGCTGTGAGGTGGCTAGCATCAGGCTAGCAACACGTTTTCGAACAGGAGGAGTTTCCCCAGTGGGTGAGAGAGCTCAGTAACTGGCTCACAATCCTCTCTTGGGACATGGTGCTGACAGCCCTGGGGAAAGGGGAAGAAGGGTGCAATTAAGGACCTGATCCTGGTATTTGGGCTGCATGGGTACACCCGTGTGTCTGCATGGCGCCATGGTGTAATCATGGATGAAGTTACAGGGTTAGGGCCTAGTGCAGCTGCGGACACTGCAAATAGCCCCCTCCTCTGGAGGAGCTCTACTGAGGAAAACTGGAGGGGAACTTTCCTTTCTAGGAGCTGCGTCTTCAGTGGTTCAGAAGGGATCGGCAAGTAATCGAGGTCCTGCCTTTAAACAGAGGAGGGGAAAGGGAGTTTACAGCCACTGATCCATTCGGCTTGGCTCTTTTCTTTGAAATGTAAATCTGCCCTGTCATGTTTGCAACCCAGACACACCAGCTTGGGGTAGCGCTAGCAGGCAAACCCTATTTGCTAGCCAGAGAGCGAGCCTGGCCCAGGCTAGCCTTTTGGGTCTTCATCATCTGCTGGCCGGGTGGGGAGGGATTGCGTGCACACACGCGCTGGGAATCCCTCCATTCAGACACTGGGTGGAGACACGGGTTTTACCCGTGTTGGAGGGGGAGGGGGGTTCGCACTGTGATTTTATCACGATAACACCCCTTTCACTAGAAAAGGGCCCATGGTGAGCTCTCCTGGCAGTAGCCTCTGGGAGCAGCGGCTCCAGGGATGGTAACTCACCAGCCCGCCAGAGTGTCCTGGCTGACGGGCAGTTACATCCTCTGTGTCTCCTAGGCGGTGAAGGGGACCATGAAGCGGACCTGCAAGTGCCACGGCGTGTCGGGCAGCTGCACCACCCAGACCTGCTGGCTGCAGCTGCCCGACTTCCGGGAGGTGGGCGCGTACCTGAAAGAGAAGTACCACAAGGCTCTGAAAGTGGATCTGTTGCAAGGGGCGGGCAACAGCGCGGCCAGCCGGGGGGCCATCGCTGAGACCTTCAGCTCCATCTCCAAGAAGGAGCTGGTCCACTTGGAAGACTCCCCCGACTACTGCCTGGAGAACAAGACCCTGGGGCTGCTGGGGACCGAAGGCCGGGAGTGCCTCAAGCGGGGCAAGGCCCTGAGCCGGTGGGAGAAGCGGAGCTGCCGGCGGCTGTGTGGGGACTGTGGGCTGGCCGTGGAGGAGAGGCGGGCCGAGATGGTGTCCAGCTGCAACTGCAAGTTCCACTGGTGCTGCGCCGTGCGATGCGAGCAGTGCCGCAAGAGGGTCACCAAGTACTTCTGCGTCCGCAAGGAGAAGCGGGAACGGAGCGGGGGCGGCGGGGCCGTTCGCAAGCTCAAGAGGAAACCCTAACACCGTCCCGGTGCCCCGTCTCCTGCCCCTCCCCCAGCAACATTCCCTCCTGGCTCTGTTCGGTTTCCCAGCACGGCTCCAGGGAAGGCGTCGGCTCTCCGGCACTGTCCAGCCGGTGCTTGAAACGGTGCCTCTGGTGACGATGGCGGGCCACAGACTGCTGCCGGCAGGGCCTTGCCTGCACTGGGAAGTGGCCCTCACCTCCAGCAATGTGTGGCCCACACCCCCAGCATAGACAAAGCCAGCTGGGATTTGCACACCTAAATCCAGCGCCACACCCCTCGGGCCTGCTGCGTGGCAGGGGTGACTCTGGATTTACACTAGCAACGCCAAGAACTCGCTAGTTAACACCAGGTGGAAACACCGCTGTTGTGTCCCGGGGCAAACACAGGGTCGGTAGCAGGGAGCCCTAGCGCCCAAAGCGTGCCAGGTATGTGCGCCAGACGACTAGACTAGAGAGAGCGGCAATCAGAGCTGGGCCTGGGGAATAGTCCTGAAAACCTGGAGCCAATCGAGCCGCCAGTGCTGGGTTTGGACCGTGGCACGGCAGGCTCAGCAATTGTGGGCCTTGTTTTATATTCCCTGTGCATGACGCTCAACAGTCAGAGGCATTTAAAAAATCTCCCTGCCTCTCCCGTGAGGGGTGACGGGAGAGAGAAGTGGTACGACCGTCCCCTGGTGAGAAACCCACTGAGGGGAGACCTTGCAGCCCCCTTCCGCCCTTCCCGCTTTGCTCAGCTCTGCCCTTCCTTACAGTGCACCACAGTGTAAGTAAGCGCCTTAGCGGGGTGAGATTCCAGGGTGCCATTTGACCTGCAGAATCAGCTGCTGGCTGACTGCGTCCAGCCAGGGGTCCCATGACTCGCGCTCTCATGCTCACACTGCATCTGTGCAGCCACCGGCGTGTGTTCCTCCTTCCTAAGGCTCTCACATGCTGCCCCACGGAGGCTCCAGCCCTGCCCCCGTGCCTTCCCAAGGCTCTTCAAAGGAGGGTTTGAGCAGATGAGCACCCCCTCCCTCCCCCACTGCATTTGCCAAGCACTCTTACACCTCACACTAACTACTAAACCCTTCCCCCTAGGCTGAGAACACCGGTGGTAACTATTTAATGGTGGTGTAAATAGGACAGTTGAGCACTTTGATGTTTAATTTATTGCACAGTGACTGTGATGTATACATAACAATTTGCCTTGACACTGATTGTATATATGCTGCGGGTGAAGGGCGCATTGTAAAGCGTTGGCCTATATGTCTCTGGTCCTAGCCAGGGGGTGAGAGATGCCGTGTCAGCCGTGGGACGTGGGAGTTCACTGCACCGGCACCGCGACGGAATGCTTTCCCGTGGGGCTGTACCTTTGTTGCCTGTTCTGCTGCAGTGACCGCTGTTTGAGATCCCTTGTAGACTGATCAGGAGCCAGCTTAGCTAAATTACTGGCCAGTAGCCCTCTCCTGTAGCCATGTTTGTAAACTAATAGTCAATGCAATAAATCAGTAGCCAAGTGCTTGCAAAATGCCGGTGTGTCTAAGGTTGAGTTCTTTTCTTTCACTAGCAGCTGAAGAGTTAATTGGGTGATTATAGCTCTGGAGAGCAAAGTCCCCTGTCTGGCCCTGCTCAGTGGATAACATGAGCAGCAGGTGGACAAGCTTCCTTTGTACTGCTCCACCCCATCCCTCAGCCCTGCCCTGGTGAGGGTGAGATGTCAGGCTATGACCTCTGTTGTCAGCGAGCAGACATGTTGCTGGTATCTGCGAGGTGGATGCATTAGGATCCAGACTGAGGCCTGACAACTCATTTCACATGTGAGGGCCATTGGGCATCTGTCTGAGAGTAAAGACACTTCCTCACTACTCTGCCAGTGTCTCTCAGTCCTCTTCTAGTTCAGTCTCCAGTTCCAGGTGTGTGTGGGGGAGGGGGGATTAGTGGGTCGTGGGGATTAGTGCTGATGGGCATGGCTTGTGGTAGGGACACTTACAAACTGGCTGAATCCCTCCAGCTTATTTCAGGTTATGCGCCCCCCACCCACCCCCAAAATCCCTGAGCAGGGAAACCTAGGAGAGCGCGGCTGAGGATTCTTTGGGGCTAATTTGCTAGTCGGTCACGTTGAGCTCCTAGAGCTTCCCAGGTGCAGAATGCGGTTTGGAGGCTGGGCAATGAACGGGTAGAGGTTACCCCTGCCTGGAAGTGGCTGACTCCAGGCAGAGGCTCAGGGACCTGTTTCCTGGTGGCACTTGGGAGACCCTTCTATCATCCACCCCCTGAGGGAAGCCGCCGTGACTGGGCTGTGGAAGATGCCAGGGAAGATCATGGTGCAGCTGCCCGGACCGTGTCACCGTTCCCTGTTGTGAAGCCCTATGATAGTCCCCAATTAGCCTCTTCCCCAGCATCAGTCTCTCAAGCCAGCGCAGCAGACAGATGGCCTGGGACAGGTGGCAAGAGCAGGGGAGCTCCTGTGTCACCTCTGGCTTAGACACTGAAAACCAGGCACATGGCTGAGCGAGAGGCACAAAATGGGCCCTTTGCCTCCAACACAGCACCTGCCAAGCAGCAATAGACAGACCCTGTCATGAGTGAGCTGCCTAGGCTGTCTCCAGCTGCTTATAGGTCATGCCATGAGCGTCCAAGCAACCTTGGAAGAGATCACTTGGATCCAGACCAAGCTCTGCCTCCGTGGCGGCACTGTTCCCTGGGGTGGGGGGAGGGGCGGGAAAACACCGAGTCTTCTCTCCTGCAACTCACTGGCTGAGCTCTGGAGATGCTGAGGAAGCTTTGAGCTGCAGCCTGGGAACTGGCTCCATGTCCTCAGGGCCTGGGGAAGGCCAATGGAGAGGAGCTGGGTCTGGCATTGGGCCGTGCGATGGGATGTGAGGGGACAGCCTCTCTCAAAGCAACGGCCAGGCCTCGGCCTAGGAAACCATCTGCTAAGCCAGACGATCTCCCCCCAGACAGTCCTGGCTAAACTCACTGTTCTGAAGGAAGGTCACTGAGGAGGTTGTGCCAATGCATCTCGGCCAATATCCGGCTTTCTTGGGTCCCAGGCAACCTGGCCGGAGACTTGGAGACTGACGCGGTTTTGCTCATGGCGCTCTCTCAGGGTGGGGCTATGTGCAATCTACAGTGTGACTTCAGTGTGGGCGCACATACCCGAGTTAGCTTTGGTACCACTTGCTAGAACAACATTAGCGGGGCAGCCGCCCCAGCACGAGGACTGACACGGGCTAGCCACCCACGTACAGGCCTGCCCCAGACGCTAGGTATGGCCCCGGGTGGCTAGCAGCTCCACTGGGAGGGGCTCAGCCTTGGCAGCCCGGGCCTACGGCTCTTCAAGCCAGGCTGCCAGGTCTAGCTCCCATCACAGAGAAGGCGGCAAGAGGGGCAGAGCGAGGTGGATTGCGAGGGGCTGGCTGGGAGAGGAGGAGGGTTCGTTCTGCTCCCCAGAGCCCAGCATGGGTGCGTTTCAGAACTGGCCCCAGGGTGTTCCAGACTAACCCTCACAGATGCAACCACCTCGGGAGAGCAGCCTCACGAAGCATTGTCCTGTGGAGAGATCTGGAGACTATAATTTCTCAGACATCCGAAGGGCACACCTGTCCTGCTCAACAGCACCCTGCAGCCATGAGCACATGGCGGCAAGACCTTGGGCTTAGGCCCAATAAGCAAGAACGCCTCTGAGCCATGGGAGCTGCGGGGGGCCTGCAAAGTCCCGTCCTGTCTCTCTTCTGCACACAGCAGGCAGACAGGCCACCCCAGGAAGCCGCTTTTTCTCCATCAGACAGCTCCATTCACAGAGAGGGAAAAACACCCCCATATACTCCTCTCCCGTACCGTGCAAGGCCCCTCGCACGCAAAAGCCGACCTACTCTTCAGAGTTATAGCAAGGTCCTCACCATGGTATCCAAATGGCTTCCACCATCCTCTCCCCATGCTCCCCATCCCACCCCTGGACTCCTGAGGATTGGCTGCCTTGGGAGCTGGGACTGGGAAATACAGATGGTTAGTGCCTAGGGTTACCATCTTTGAAATGCAAAAAATACTTGGCACAGTCAACTACCAGCCAGGTGGTGACCCTCAGTGCCCAGTCACTGGTTCAAACCCACCCCAGGGCTCTGCCAACCAATAGTCACAGGGGTGGTCACTGCTTTAGGCCCTGGCTGGACTGGAACCCTGGCCAGCAGACCCAGGAGAGCAAGTCTAGTTCCCTGCTCTGCCCCAGACTGCCTGTGTGACAAAGCAACTTCTCCACGCCTTTGTTTATGGCTGGTGTTATGCAGGAGGCCAGACAAGAAGATCACAGTGGGCCCTTATGGCTTGGGAATCTCCAGCCCTCCTCCCCATAGTTCCCCTCCCCCACCGGGGTGTTACTCACAGAGTAAATGCTTTGGGCCAGCCCCCGAGCTGGTGTCAGCGGCTAGCGGCCCGCTCACCTCATTGACCCCCTGGCCACTGCCACCAGCTGAGCACCTGGGCCTGGACCTTTCTCATTCCGACACCTTGGATTCCTCCCAGCACCACCAAGATATTTCTACCTCCTTCCCAGCCCCATTTATAAGCAGGGCCCCCTGCCCACATTGCCACAGCATCATTGCTCTGCATGACCAGCCCCAGTTCCCTCCCTGCTCTCCTGCAGAGCTCTCCCGGCCCCTGTAGGATAGACACACGGCCCCGCAGCAGCGAGGGCCCGAGTCTGGGGTGACGGACTCAGGTTACCGTGCTGAAACCAGCCGTGCCAATCGCGCGGCTGGGGCTCTCGGCCCTGGGGGAGGGTGGGGTCAGCATCTGAGTGCCTGGCAGCAGCATCGACACAGCAATTTTTAGCACGGGAACCCGAGCCCCGCGAGCCCGAGTCAGGGGCCGGAGGCCTGCTGCTGCGGGCTGAAGGAGCTGGAGGGTTCCCAAGGGTCTGCAAGCCCCAGAGGGCTGCTTTCCCCACTCCTGGTCAGGAGCTCTTTCTCCTTTTCCTCTGCTGCCCCGCCAGCGAGGGGAAAACGGGGAGCCGCCACGCACCCCCCTCCCCCTTTGCCTTGGAATGCATCAAGGCCAAGTCCACAGGGAACCGGACCCCTCTTTCACGGCCCGTATTATTCCCCACACAATTGGTGCCTCCAGGCTCTGGCCTTCCCCAGTGCCTGCCATTCAGCACAGTGACACCTGTTGGCGAGGGGCAGCCCCATCTCCCCCTCCCTGCCAAGGCCGAGCAGGCGGCCTGCTGGGAGCGCCACAGCCGGGGGGTCCAGCCCCCTCCGCCCGCCCCTTTCTGTGGAACGAAACGCCAGCCCAGCAGCTGCACAGGGCACTGACCCACGCAGCAGGCCGGGGGCGAGGCGGGCACAAGGAGGCCCAGCGGCAAAGGCAGCGGGCCATTGTGCCACAGTATTGGATGCTTCCCCGTATTCATTGCGTTTTAATGAAGGTGCATTCCTTCGAGAAGAAATATTTACATTCGGCTTCCCAGGTGGTCACCTCTGCCCAGATGACACACAAACAGCTGCCTTCCAGGCCCAGCCTCTTAACGGGCAGGCACAGACGGGAACCAAATGCTAATAACTCCCCAAGCCAGCCCCTTTCCCCTCCCTTGCCCGGAGTCAATGGAAACCCCATTTCACATGCTAATCCCTGCCGTTCTCCATACAACACCTTTTCCGAAAGTGTTTGGGAAAAGTCCTTGTGGGGCGTTTTCAACTCCCTGCCGCTCGGATTCCTTCTTGTCTTAGGCCGCGGCCTCTGTGTGGGTCTCTCACTCCAGCCGAGCTGCTTACAAAAAATTTAAACAAAGACTTTGGAGTTCATCAGCCTCCCACTGAAATTCACAGCTGCTGAACAAACTAATCCCCTCTCTGGGCCTTTCTTCCTTTCAATGGGTTCTTGGCTTCAAAGACACTTTGGGAAAGGACTTTGCAAGGACTCACACTGCTCCTTCAATAGAAGTTAGTGCAAGTATTATCCTGTGAGCAAGTGGCTTTACAAACAAATACTGCCTAACAATCTCGCCTCCACCGTACACACACACACACACACACACACACAAACACCCCCCCTCGCCTGCAGACATGATGTGATCTACAGCAGGATTAGCGCATTTGGGGCTCACATGCGGCCCCCTACTCTTTGGGAAGGTAGGCACCCTTCTTTCGGACTGGAACATGCGCTTCCTGTGCAGGGATGCTGCGGTATGGCCAGTGGTGTGGGTGCTCGTGAATGGAGACGTGCAGCCTGGCAGCTGTAAACCCTTAGCCTCCGCCATGCCATCAGCCAACACTAGGCCAAGTAAACAGTTTATTAGAGGCAGTGGTGCCCAGTGGCTAGAACACTAGACTTGGACTCCAAAAAACCTGGGTTCTATTAATGGCCTGCTGGGTGATTTTGGGCAAGTCACTTTGCTGCTCTTTGCCTCACTTTCCCCATCTGTAAACAGAGATGATGAAAATGCCTCGAGCTTACCACCTGGAAAGAGCCAGGTATTAGATTATTACCACAAACATAGATACCCTGTGGTAGAAGGAAAGGCACTAAGTGCTGTGCCCAACTGCAAATGCTTGGAGGAAAGGGGTTAATTCATGGGAGACTCGGCCTTTACTCTAGGGTCCAGGGGAAGAAGGGAAACATTAAGCTTAATACTGGGGGAATTCCTGATAACAAGGGGTGCGGGGCTGTGGAAGAGCTTCTCCAAGGAAGACCACAGAGCCTTACGAAGTGGCCTAAAGGGAATGCCCCATGCTGGCTCCAGGGGAGAGCTGGACAGGCCTGGCCATCGCTTTTCACAGTTGGACAGGTCCCAGGATCTAGTATGTGTAGTTCAGGCCTTCGTGTTCACTTTTCCTCTGGCTTGTTTAATGCTTGGGGGAGCCAAGTTGGGAGCTGAAATATTTGCATGAAAGCAGGCGCTAGAGCAGGGGTGGGAAAACTGCAGCCCGTGGGCCACATCCAGCCCACAGGATGGTCCTGTCTGGGCCCTGAGCTCCCAGCTAGGGAGGCCTCTCCCGGCCCTTTCCCCCTCCCCCGGAGCCACCCTGCCACGTGAGCAGCGCTCTGAGGAAGCGGGGCTATACTTTCCTGCAGATCAGCGTGGCTGCCTGTCTGGCTCCTGCCAGATACGCTGCTCTGAGCAGTGTGGTAAGGGGGTCAAGGGGTTGGATAAGGGGCAGAGGGTCTTGGGGGGCAGGGAACAGCAAGTGGAGGAGTTGAACAGATGCGGGAGTGCCCGAGGGCCGTTCAGGGGGCAGGGGTGTGGATAGGGGTTAGGGCAGTCAGGGGGCAGACTGGTTGGATACAGGGTGGGATCCTGGGGTGTGACTGTCCCCTCCTGATGGTCAGGGGACAAGGAGTAGCAGGGGTTGGATGGGTTGGGGATTCTGAGGGGGGCAGTCAGGGGACAGGGAGTGGGGGAGTTGGATAGGAGGTGGGGTCCCGGGGAAGTGGTTAGGGGTGGGGGTCCTGGAAGGGGGCCATTCGGGGACAAGGAGTAGGGAGGGCTGGATGGGTTGCGAGTTCTGAGGGGAGCAGGAAAGGGCCAATAGGGAATGGGGGCCAGGCTGTTTGGGGAGGCACAGCCTTCCATAGCCAGCCCTCCATATAGTTTAGCAACCCCGATGGTGCCCTCGGGCCAAAAAGTTTGCCCACCCTTCCGCTAGAGGCACCAACAGAGATGCGGCCCCATCTTGCACTGGACTTCACACACGCAATGGGAGAGAGGGCCTGCTTCAAAGAGCTTCCAGGCTGGCTACCTGAGCCAGCCAATGGTTGGGAAAAAGGAAGAGTTCTTCTGGTTCTTTCAGGGATTGGGATCACACACAGGGATTAAATGATTTGCCCAGGGTCATACAGAGCCTCTGTGGCAATCAGGCATGGAACCTAGATCTCCTGGGTGCCAATCCACTGCCTTACTGCCAGTACAGTGCTTTTCTCTACTGTTAATAGGATGAGAGCGTGGGTTACATCAGTCCCCACACAGCATTAAAAACACCCAGTAAAATGGAAAAGCAGATTGCAAACGATTCCCTCCCTTTCCCCATGGACTGGTTAGGGCCCAGCAGCACTGGAACCCACGGGCCTCGTGCCAGCCTGCCTGAGGGGCCGGACTTGGTTCAGTGCCTTGCAATTCTGTGAAACCCACATGCATAGTGAACATGAAGAGCAAAAACCAACCGTCCACACACGCGCGTACACACACGAACTCTCTCAAATAAAAGACCCGGGGCTGAGGTTAAGCTCCCATGGCTCTGCCGCTCAGGATCAATATGCAGAGTCTAGTTCCTGAAATACGAGTCTCAGCGAACGCGGTCATGGGGACAGACGCAGCTGGTGCTGTAGAATTTAGTTACCCTCGCTCCCCTTATCGGTAAGGGCTGCCAGCTGGCTTTGGTGAGCAGCCTGCTTGGGAAAGGACCACATCACAACCAAGGCAGCACTGCTCCAAAGCTAGCTGGCCTCATGCTCGTGGGAGAAAGTTGGGGGAAGCGTAGGCTGAATGCCATCCACTCCCAGGACCAGGTGCGACAGATTTGCCTGTCAGGACTCAACTTCCCACAATATACCTGAGCGCCGGTCACTCCCTCAGGGCTGGGGAAAGCCCCTCAGCCATGCCCAGGCGGAAGCCAATGCAGGGACATCTGCCTGTGTCTGGGAACACCAGGAACCAAATGCTGCCATTGATAGTAACTGCGTGTACACCCTCCTATTCTGATGAGCTGCCCAGTCTGTGGTGAACGGAAGCTTCTTTTGCCACCAGGCTAGTGGAGCTTGGGCTGTGTGGGATAGGGGACTTGGGAGAGCAGCACCCATCTGTCTCCTGCAGGCCAGGCATATGGTTCTGCAGGCGGGTGGAAGTAGGAAAGCCAGCTGGTGTGTCTGACCCAATGCCCAGTACAGCCAAGCTTTGGTTCGAGGTCTTGGTACTGCACAGACAGAAGCCAGTTTGCCACCATGAATCAAACTCAAAATAGCGAGGGATACTAAAACAGGGCTGTCAGGTGAGAGACTGGTGGGGAATCCGCCAAACGGGGTAGCTATTTTGCAGCCATGAAACAGCCTGCCCCAGCCAAGTGCCCAGTGGCTAAGCACTCCCCTAGGACACGGGAGCAGGGGCAAAGCCCCACTGTGCCAGATTTGGAGCAGGGACACGAGTCTGAGCCGACTGCAGTGGAGACAAGGGACCAGATCCTCAGCTGGCCTGACCTGGTGCAGCCCCACCGACTCCTGTGACGTGAGGCTGAGGCTCTCATCCACAAGCGCACAGCAATATACCTGAGGGTGCTCACTAGTGCAAAACCCCAGAGCCTGCTCTCTGCCTCAAACCAGCCCAGGCCCCCCAGCCTGGCAAGAACAGATGGCTTAATATTGGAGGAGAGCCCTCAGGGGACACTGCTTGTCTCTGTGCTACAGCTTTAAGTGGTTTGTAACTAAGGGAGCCTGGGCCCCCAGCATGCCTGGGAAAACGCCGAAGCGCAAACCGCCAGGGAAAGCGTCCAGTTTGCAGCAGTGCCCCCAAACCAACAGCCAGCTGCAGAGCCAAGCTCTGCCCTTCGCCCCCAAAAGCGGAGACCTTCAAGCCCTGCTGCGAATGGAACCTTCTCCAAACGAACCTCTCCTCATAACCGGAGGGGGGCCGGGGGGCAACACCGAGCCAAGGAGTAAGATGCCAATTTCACAAAAAGCAGCTTTATTGAGGCACTTTGTGCGGACAGAGCGAGGGAGACACGCCTCCCAGCCCTGAGGGTCCCGGCCCAGCACCCTCATTTAGCAGCGGGTGCTCCGGATCCAACTGGTGGGAGGGAGATGCTGCCCCATCCCTGGATAGCAGGGGTGTCAAACAGCATGGAACGTCACAGGTCAAGGGGAGGGCGTCACCAGCAGGGGGCTGGGCAGCACGAGAGCTACATATGCCCTGATATACCCTCTGCCCTCCAAGTGCCAACCCCGTGGCCCCATCACTGCTCAGGTTCACTAGAGCCAACGCCAGCTGAATGCCAAGCCAGGGCTCGGCCCGGCCTCCGGCTCAGACAGCGCCATTCCCTGCAGCAAGTGCCCTCCCTTTGCTGTGCCAATGGGCCTTGCAGGGGGAAGGGGGATGTATCCCACACTTGGCTGAGAGGTACCCACCGTTCCTCCAGCTTTGGGCCCCCCTCCCCGCCCCATGAACAGTGAAGTGTTTAGAGCTGGCGAGGGGATTGGCACATCTCCCATGTGTCGAAATCCCCTAGCCAGCTCTGAAATCCCAGCCTAGGGGCCTTTCACACAATACTGGCTGGTAGCGGAACAGGTGCTCACGTGAGGCAGAGGGCCAGTCAGTGCAGCTTTCAGAATAAACTCTGCGTGCTGTGAGGGGGCCCGGAGAGCTGCCCAGCGCTCCCCACGAGGAGCAGGGGAGCTAGAGAGCACCGGGGGTGGGACGCTGAAGGGTTCGGGTGTGGGGAGAGGCGCCCAAGGGGCTCAGTGGGGGAAGGGAAAGAAAAGGGAGCCAGGGGCAAGGTGCTGAGGAGAAGGCAGTGGCAGAGAAGAGGCTGGCACGCGCCCCTGCTGAACCATTGGCCTAGAGGGCGAGGGGGCAGGGAGAGGGCCGGGGGTGTGAGGCTGAAGGGAGCGTGTGCAGCACGGAGAACTCAGCTCACAGTGAGGCTCTGCTGTAGCTAGGTGGTCTCCCCACCCCCGGAGGGGGGCGCAGGGATAGCCAAGGAGGCCCCTTGCTTTGCCCTTGTGCGGGTGCCCGCCACGCCGGCCATCCTCAGTTTGAAAACGGCCAAGTCTCCTCTGCTCTCTGGATGGGGCCTCGGGACGAGAAGACACAGCGACTCTGGGGGGATCTCAGTGCAACCTGGCTGGCCGTACAAACGCTGACAAGCCGCGGGAAGGAAAGAGTCAGTGCCCAGTGGGGTCTCTGCACGGGGGCGGGGAGGGCCTGGCTCCCCCACACTGCTCGGGAGCCTGCGGCCCAGCGCTCGGATTCGCCATCCTGCTCGGTCTCCACGGTGACGGTACCCCCCGCCTCCACGACCGGCGCTAGACGTTCAGCTTGCTGGCAATGGTCATGAGGACTTTCAGGATGGGCATGAAGCCAGACACCTCGCTGAAGCTGCTGCTGCCCACCACCTGGGTGTGGACCCGCAGGCCCTCCTGGTAGCTGCGAGCCTCCATGCAGCGAGCGATCTCGTGCAGCCCCATCAGGATGTGAGGGGAGAGCTGTGGAAAGGAACACAGCCGCCTCAGCCTCACGCTCTACCTGCCAGCTCTCTGACCTGCCCCCAGATGGGCGCCTATAGCTGGGGCAGGCATCGCTCAGTGATGGGGCCTGAAGGACCATCCCCACCCCTCGGCCTCACCATGACTCCTGGGGCCCTCGCCCTCCTCTTCTCTGGTGGATCAAGCTCCCCAGTCCCAGCCTAAAGCCAAGTCCCTGAGTCACCTGTCAGGCAGTTGCTTCCTGCCCTAGGGGAGGAGAAAGGCCAGTGGGGTCTCTCCCGCTGCCATAACAGCAGCACACTGCATTGGGGCCCTGCACCCCATGCCGGCCAGCTCTGGCACTGCTGTGGGGGTGCAGGGGAAGAAGGGGAGCTCAGCTGGTTTCAGGGACGGGGTGAAGGAGTTGAAGGTTGCTGATCTCTAGAGGGCCCCGCAGAGAGCACAGCTCTTTGCCCAGGGGGCCGAGGCCTGGGCACGCAGGAGGGTGCTGGAGCCGGCGGAGAGGCAGGGGACAGGTTTGCACACTCACGGCCTGCTCCCGGAGCTTCTCGTACAAGCACTCCAGCCGCTGCGCCGTCTCCTCCAGTTTCCTTTTGGTTTTCTGCAGCAAAGAGAAAGCCTCACCCTGGGCTCTGCAGCGGAACCTCCCGTGCCACGTCTGCTCCCGCCTCCTCCCAGGCTGCCCCGCAAACAGGTGCGCCCCTGGCTCAGCTTGAAATAATCCCGGCATGGACCGTAACAAGCACCACTGCAGCACCCCCTAGCTGTGCCCCCTGGGGGAAACTCCCACCATTGCATCTGCGATGACCCTGGCACAGGGGTGGGCAAACTATGGCCTGTGGGCCACTTGTGGCCTGTAAGCCGTTTTTATCCGGCCCGCGAGTTCTGCATGGCGAGCCAGGGACGGGCGGAGCGCTGCGAGCCACGGGGCCCTGCTCCCAGCTCAGCAGGTAAGCAGGTGTGGGTGGTGGTTAGGGTAGGTGGGGTGATTAGGGTGGGTGGGGTTCTCGGAAGGGGGCAGTCAGGGAACAGACAGCAGGGGGAGGTGGAGGGGTCTCCGGAGGGGGTGGTCAGGGGACAAGGAACAGGAGGTTGGATGGGTCAGGAGTTCTGAGGGGGACAGTCCAGGGGCAGGAAGTGGGTGGGAGTCGGATAGGGGGCAGGGCCTTCGGCCCTCAGCACAATTTTAAACCCCAGTGTGGCCCTTGGGCCAAAAAGTTTGCCCACCCCTGCCCTGGCACATCCCACCCCCTCCAGAGATGCAGCCCGGACCGTGCCAGCCACCCTGTTTCACAGCACGCAGGCCACAGCAGCGGCTCGAGAAACAGTCCGATGGGCCCGACTGAGGCAGCCTCTGCCCGGCTGCTCTCAACAATATCCTAACCTGGCCTCACTTCTCCCCCTGCAGACCCTACCCACCCCCTGCCCTGCTAGAGACCCGTGAGGAGACCAACAGGCCCCCGGGAAGGGGCAGAAGAATCCACTCTGAAGGACAGGAGATGAGCATAGAGAGACTGTAGAGCATGGGGGGGAGAGGAAGACGAAATCCCCTAGTAAGAGAAGCAGCCCCAGTGGATGGGATGAGGCAGGGAAAGAGAAGACAGAGGTTGAGCTGGACAAGACCCCACCCCCGCTGGCTCCCGGCCCTGTGCTTTAGCTCCGAGATCAACCCGGGAGGAGAAGCAGCCGCCAAGGCGACTCACGGGGTCGGTGGCGACGGCACTGCAGCGGTGCACGAGCCCGTCGAAGGTGGTCTTCAGCCCCTGGTGCTCCGGGGGCAGCTCCTTCCTCTCGATTCTCTCTGTGGGCAGCTGGGGAAAACGGACACCGAATGAAAAGCAGCCCGTGGCAGCGTGCCGAGCCCAGGCCAGGCGGACTCCATGCCCCACAGCTCATTCCCCTGCCGCTGCGGGGAACACAGGGCTGCCCTTGCAGCTTGTTCCCTTAAAGCCTGCAGCCCTCTGGGGTCCTCTTGACTTGCTTATGCAGCACGGCTCACTCCCCCCTCCCCTGCCCTGTCCGAACGGGGTCATTACCCACAAGGCTCAGGGAGCGGCCCTGGGGTCCCGGCCATGGTATGTGGGAGGGCAGATCCAAGCCCCAGTGTCACCAAACAATAAAGCTCTTCCAAGCCAGCCTGCTCCCCACACCTGGGAGGCGTCTGGGGTGGGAGTGACGCCCCGGGGTTACCTGCATGCTGCCTTCTTTGGGTGCTCCCGGGGGTGCCTGGCCAGATTCCTGGGATCTGGGAAGCTGAGGCAGCAGGACCTGTGGCTCTGCAGGGAGGCTCATTACTGGAGCTGTGATGGGCGCCGGAGGGGTGAACTTCTCTGACAACTACCAGGGAACAGAAAACAGCGGAAGAGGAATCAGGGCTGCCGCTGAATGACTTCAGAGAACCAAAGGGGTCTCCTGTACTTTCCCAGCCCAAATTCGTCGTCTTTGCTAGCTCAAGAGCCTGGGAGTCTGCGGAACAATCCCAATATGCACCGCTCTCTAAACCCTGACGGGGGAGGCCCTCCCATGCCCAGCCGGTGACCAGGGCTTCAGGGAGACACCCCTTGGGCTCTCTGAAACGGTTCCATCAAACAGACATGCTGCAGCAGACAACACCACTCCCCAGAAAGCCGACTCGGCTCTGCCGCGGCACAAGTCATGAATGCGGAGATTAGCCGCACAGAGCGCCCGGCAGAACAAGCGTCGGGGAAGGTCCCGGGACCTGCGGGGTGGGGGAGTGTCTCCTGAAAACACTTCACCCCACCCCCGGAGAGCCAAGCAGTCAGGACAGATTTGCTCCAACCAGGCTAGATCAAAAGGAGATGGCTTTAACGAGAGGCTAATCCATTGTAGTGAGCACAGCCTGAAGCAAGTTCCCAGCCAAGCTGCCAGAAAGCGCCCGGCGTCTGCTCAGCACAAAAGGGGAGGTGGGAAAGGGTGCCAGAGGGCTGCTTATTGCACCTGCCAGCAGGAGGCCACAATGGAAATGGGGCAGGAGCATTTTCCAGGCGGGAGCTGAGCTCCCAGATCCTCCTGAAGGAGCCACTGCAAGGGCCACTTGGCTGTGGGAAAGCTCACAGCAACTCCAGCCCGAGGTTTCCCGCAGGAGGCAGTACAGCGGCGCTGGGGACCGGGAGCTCACGGTTACTCCAGCAAGAGGTGATGTAGGGGTGGCGGCAGGGGACAGCCAAGCACCAGTTTTTAAGGTGTGAGCAGGTTTCTAGCCTGGTTTCTCTGACTACCACAGCAGGAGGGGCTTTCATCTGAAACCTGTGTTTTAACTCAGTGTCATTCTGCCATCCAGCCCACGCTAGCCGCCTCCACCTTTCCCCCAGGTGCTGTGGCCCAGCGGCATACCCAGGAGGTAGAAGGCTGGCGGATGGGATGCTGTTCGAGGTGCCAAGGTAGGGAAATGCCCCCTGCAAAACACTTGTCCTGGGAAACCAAGCGAAAGCGCTGTACCCTGGAGCAGGAACAATGCGGGCAGCCGGGGCACCTGGGTCATTCACTGCATGACCTCAAGCATGTCAACTCTGCTCCCCTATTGGCCAAGTGGGGACAAGCGAGCGTGACACAGGGGCCTGGGGAGGGGCCAGCCGTTCATTCTGCACATGCTTTGACCAAGGCTTACCTTTTTCTTCTGAAGGCCTCCCCTGAAAGCAGAGGGATCATTCCAAGATTCCTGACCTGGGGGGTGCAAAAAGCAAGACACAGGCGTGAGACTAGATGAGAACACCAAGGCGATGGGGCTCAATCTCTTACTGCTCTATAAGTGGAAGGGGCTGGGCCTAGACCCACCTCCCCTCCCAGCCCCCACTGTTTGGGTTGCAGAACGGCTCGTGGAAATGCCTTGTCGTCCACAGGCCACAGTCTGAGATTCCCCGCTCCCCCCAGAGGATTCCTTTAAGTCTGGCTTCGGGCACTGGGTTGTGGATCATTTCCGGGCTATGTCTCATGCCGCTGGCCCAAGAAAAGCACTTCAGCTCTCTGCAGCTTCCAAATCTCTGCCCTGGCTGCAAGCTACTATTGCCGGGACCAAACCAACACGTGTGCCATTTTCAAGCGCCCCCAGGTCCAGAGCCAAGTTCCAGGCTTTCTGCAAAACCAGAGCATGGCCTGCGCAATACCAGGGACACAGATCTATACTGTGGGAGATAGTGACAGTGGAGGGAACGCCCCACAGGGGCAGTCCGGAGCACAGGCAGAAACTCAGGCAGGTGGGGGAAGAGAGATTTTCCTTTTCTGATAGCACAGCGGTTTTCAATGTGGGGGTCGCGACCCCTCGGGGGGTCGCCAACCACCTCCCGAGGGGTCGCGAGCTCCTGGCGCTGCTGTAAAGCTGCCGAATTGATTACTTCCAGAATCGGCGGCTTTTCGGCAGACGTGCCAAGCTATTTCGGGAGCGCTCGGCACATCCGCCGAAAATAGCCGCCGAATGCGGAACTAATCAATTCGGCGGCTTTTCGGCAGACACACAAGGGTCCGCCATGCTGAAGAAGAAACTGAAAAAGGGTCGCAGTTCTCAATAGTTTGAGAACCGCTGCGGTAGCAGGCTCGGGACCAGCCCTTGGGAAAGATTAGCCATTCCCACTTGCCATGTAGATTTCACCTCAATAGTACATCTGGGGACAGTCTTTTTTGATGCGAGATTGTACAGTAGCTCTCCCAAAGGACTCTGAGCCTCGATGGGAGCCTTTCGGCATTACAAGCCAAACAGCCCTGCTGCTAAGGGAAGAGCTGATGTGGGCAGGGCCTCGTTTTCAGGCACGCTATCGAAGGAGTCGGTGGAGTTCGAAATAAACACCAGCTTAGTAAGTCACCCCGATCCCTATCTGCTCGCAGGAGGTGGCTTGTTAATCACTTGGGAAAGACGCAAAGGTACTTAGCGCAGTGAATGATTATTAGAAGAGTTCTGCAGCCATTCCTCCCGGCAGGGTTCAGGGAATCACTCTCGGAGTCTGGCTCAGTAGCTTAATTAAGTCGGCAATTATGTCTAGCTCTGGTGATTCCTAAGAGACCGTGCCTTAAAATGCGGGCATGCCCACAAGGACACTTGAGGCTAGTCCATTCTGGCACTGCTCCAGGGCCTTAGACCAACCCGACTCTCAGCCCTCCCACGAGCTCTGCTTTACCCAGCAGCTGTTCACTTCACTCCGGGCAACTTAGTCAGCGTCAGGCAGAAACTCAGACTGGTAACCGCATCAGACTCTTCTGGCTGCACCCTGACCACCTTGTCTCCTGCGGTCTCGGGGGGACTCATCCTGCCTAGGACAGGGGCCAGGGATTCTCCTTTGCCATGAGCAGGCCCCCTCCAACAGGCTTGCGGCCCTGCCCCGGTTGCTGAGGAGCTCTGAGAGCAATGAAGGTTTTGCCAAACGACAGTCTGGCGCTCTCTAAATCTACTTCAGCCACCTGTCACTATCCCGGCCAGCAGGAATCACTGGGTGACACTCTACAGCCGGCGTTTTGCGGTAGCTCAGGCAGGATCATCACACTAGGGTCTTCGGGCCCTAAAATGGGAGTGGGGAGGAGACAATGGGGCACAGACCCCAGAAACACATTCTCAGGAAAGCGTATTTGTATACCCCAGCCCCATTAGCACCAACAGGCGCTAACCAGCTGTGCCCTGAGACATGAGACCTCGCACACTCCATCCTCAGCCCACATCCCGGGGCTTTCAGCCAGTGGATCTCAAACGGCCCAACGCCAAGCGCAGCCCCAGGGCTGTTTGTACCTTTGCCGCGGGGACAGTAGCGGGAACCCTTTGTTCCTACATACTGCGCTGGCCTTCACACAAGAGCCCAATGCTCGGGAAGGCAAAGCCTCCCACTGCTAAGCTCCAGAGACTGGCCCAAGGGATTCTGGGCACGCAGCCCTTCTGAGCAGAGGGCTTCTGCGGTCACCTAGCGTTACCCCCACTAGGGACGGCTGGGGAAGACCCCCTCCCCCACAGCAAGTACCGCAAAGCAATGCCCATGAATGCAGCAGGGGCTGACTGCTCCCCAGCAGTTTGTACCTAGGAACAGCAACAGGCATGGGACTTACACCTGCCCCTGCCCCGCAGCAGCCCAGCCCTCGCTCCTGTCTGTCGCTGCAGGGTGGGGAGCTCACAAGCAGCTTAAAATTGGCTTTCAAATTCCCCTGGGAAACCAGCCCATTCATGCCTCCCGGACAGCCCTGAGCTCCCTACCCCCAGCAGGGACCTGCCTCCCTGGGAAGAGTCTCTGGGCACTCTGACATACATAGTGCTGGGATGGACGGAAGATGAGGGGTGAGCTACCACCGCTGGGGTGGTATCTGCCGTCAGCTGTGCAGGAGGAAGAGGAGCTGCTCCCCGGCCCGGCTGACGCCGGGGCGGGGGGAGGTGAGAGTGACGCAGGGGTCATGCTCCATGCTGGGTGGGAAGCCATAGAGGGGCTGGAGGCTGAGAGCCCCTCTTTACATTCCTGGGCTCCAATTGCATTAGGTCTGCAGCATCTTAATTACATCTGCATCTCCCACCCCCAACACACACTGTGCACTCCCAGCTGGCCCCTCGGCGCGGCTTTCCAGTGCCCAGCCGCTACGCTGATGCCTAGGTTCCTGCACAACCACTGGTACAACTGCCCAGGCGTGCGAGGCAGAAGGCGTACAGCGAGAGCGCACGCGCGCGTGTAATCTCCCTGGAAGCAGCGGAGCCACCTCCCCCCATTCAGAGGTAGGGGGCTGCTCTTCGTACCGCCTGCAGATCTGGGTGGGGATTGCGCCGGGGGAAGACCCCTGAAAATCAAGGCAGGTTTCAGAGTCAGAATCATCATCAAGCTTCTAGTTCATCAGTAACATCTCAACAGTACCCAGGGACCATTTCAGATGGTTCGATCCATCTTGCGCTAAGGGGGTGAGAATCTGGGCCTGTTCCCTTTTGGCTTGGGCTGGATGCCAGCTTAGGGGATCCACGGAACCCCTCTTTCAGCTGCGAGGTGCATTTGGTTCCAAGGAGCAGTGCTGGATTGACAGCTCTTGGAGGCCAAGCTCCTGGCTCTAGCCCAACACGATACACAGCCCAGGCACAACCACTGCAGCCTTTCCCTGCGCTCCAACAATGTGCCCCAGTCACGTACCACAGGGACTACCTCTAGAATGGTCTCCACGACCTTCATTCATCAGCCTCTCCTCTTAGGTTGCAACCCAGGGTGATGGTGTCCCAGGCAATGCAAACATCTGTCCACCAGGGACCTGCCAAAGCCCACCAGCTTGTTTCTCCTGGGCCGGAAGGTGGTGATGTCACATCTCTCCCCTGCTGGACTGGATTCAAACCAGCAACCTGGTGGGGAAGGGCTCCAGCACCAGACCCCAGGAACAACGCTCACGAGACCCAGGGGAGTCTGAAACAGGTGGAGAGCCCCTTGGAAACGGGGAGTGAGGGGTGGAAGCTAGGGTGCAGCACAAGGAAGCAGCCAGGTGAGAGCGAACTCATCACTCCCAGCACTTCTAAGGCACCCACCATCCTGGTTAGTTAAGCGGGGACGCCAGCGGAATGACGACTCTTCACCAGGGTCTGAGCACAAGTGCGGAGCGTCGCCATGGAAACGCAGCTGCCGCTGAAGCAATGGCTTCCCCTGCACACACTGGGACCTTGCCGGGCCAGCTCCTCCCAACACCATCCGGGGGAGCAGGATGGAAACACGGAGGAGCCTGAGTTAGTCTCCTTAACGGTGTTTCACCAGAACTGGGGGGCTCAGCACTTCAGCAACCCCAACCTTAGCGACACGAGTTCTCTTAGCCCACCAGGGAGCTCCAGCTGCTAGCTTCCTGACAACACAGACCCTCGTTACCGGACCCCATCTGGGATGGGTATGGACAAAGCCACCCAAACTCTACTCACCGGTGGGAGGGGGAGGGATGCTAGGAGCTCCAGGGCCCCCCTGAGGGTAACCCACACCCGGGGGGCAGCTGAAAGGAGCTGAAGGAAAAGGCAGAGGGGACTGCCCCGCTGCGGAGAGAGGAGAGGCCGCAGGGTGCTGTGCATGGACCGAGGCTGGAGGGAAGAAGGCGGATCCCGGTGGTGGAACGCCAGGGGGTGCAATGGGCCCAGGCTGTCCTGAAATAGGAGGTGGACTGGGAAAGGCAGCTGGTCCAGCGAGTCTGGCTCCTGGCAGGTTGAATGGCGGAGGCTGGGACAAGGCTGAAACCAAGGAGAACAGCGTCAGCGAGTGGCCCCTCTCCTACCGGAGCAGTGTGCTCCCCATGCCCACCCCTGCTTTGGCAAGCATCCTTCCCTCCCGAGCCAGGCTCAGAGAAACAGGCCCGGCCTTCTTCTCACAAGCCCATCCCCAAGTCTCAACCCACCCTGCAGCTTCCCAGGGGCCTCTCCCATGGTCCACGACTGAGTCAGGAGCCCATGGCCAAGCTGTGGCAAGGTCCGAGGGGTTGGCAGCCCCCAGGGACTCGGAGCAGCCTGCTCCCCAGCCCAGCTGCAAGCACTATGGCACCTACGGAGCGGAGTCTGATCTGGGCCCAAAGGGCACGCCTGGCGCTCCCTGCCCTGGTGGACACTGTGGCTTTATAGGCAGCATCTCCGGCGCATACTCACCTGGCCCTGGACCCACAGCTGGTGCCAAGCCGGAGGCGTACGGGCAGTAAGGGGGCCGGCCTCCTGCTCTGGAGTACACGCTGGCAGGGGAGGCAGCGCTGCCCTGGGGAGGAGCCAGGGGCAGCGGCTGAGGCGTGAAGAGTGAAGGCACAGAGGACTGAACGGACACCGGAGGGGTGAAGGAAGGCTGGTACCTGGGCTGCAATGGAAACACCAGCACTGCGCTGAGCCTCGCCTGGCAGCCCCGCTTCAACAAGAGACACGGCCACTGTGGGCACTGCCCCAGCTATCCTGTGATGAATGGCCAGCCACTAGCCTCCCCTGCTCCACTCTGCCAGTGCTGTGTCTGCTGGCCGTACCAGCGCAGGGCTTGGCTGCTTTCTTTCCTCACAAGGGCCACACTCATCCTTTGCTCCCTGTTAGATCCCCCTCCTTCAGGCTACGATCCCCCAGGAGAGGGACCAGAGTAAACCCCTTAGCCACAGGCAGGACAGGGCCCTACGATCCTCGGGAGGGGGACCAGAGTATCCCCTTAGCCACGGGCGGAGCATCCCCGGGAGAGGGACCAGCATAATCCCATTAGCCAGGGGTGGGGCAGGACAGGCCCCTACAATCCCCTGGTAGATGGACCAGAGTAACCCCCTTAGCCACAGGCAGGACAGGACCCTACAATCCCCGGGAGAGGGACCTGCGTAACCCTATTAGCCAGGGGCAGGGACACTGATTCGCTTTCTTCAGGCTGGGCACCTGCCGTGAGCTGGCTCCGGAGGTCCTGGCTGCTGTGGAAGGTGGTATTTTCAGTCCGTGACAGGTGCACCCATCCTACTGAAAGCACAACGGAGCCAGCTGCAGCCCCCCCGGCCTCCCCATCTTCAACACAGAGGTGCAGCCTGCAGGACCCCCGGGCACTGTGGGAAATGTGCCATCTCAGTCAGGAGGTCTGGACCAACGGGATCCAGGTAGACCATTGCATGCTGGGCGTGTCCTCTGTGCAGCCTGCACTCCACGAGGAAGAGGAAGGAGAGTGCACTGTAGAGACCAGTGGCTCATTCTCTGGCTACCCGTCTGCCCTAGAAGTGGCGAGTCTTCCCCCAAACTCTCTTCAGCCCATCAGCACCAGGAAGAGCCTCTCAGCTAACGTGGTTCGTACCATTGGTGGTGGGGGTGCCCTACAATGAGCAGTGCCAAGCCACCCGAGGGCAGCTTCCACCCCATCAGCCTCCTTTAGCCGTCTCCTTCCCTCTCCAAGTGCTTCTCTGCCCTGGACATGGGCACTAGGCTCCGAGACTTACCTTCTCTGGATGCCTGGGACTGGGTCTGCGGGCCGATGCTTCCGGGGTTGAGCTGCTCTTGGCTGCCGGCAATGGGTGGCTAACTGGTCCGACGTGCACGCGAGCGTAGGGGAAAGGAGGCGGCTGCTGATCGCCCACGCTCTCCCCTTGAGCGTGGAAGAGACGATCTCGGAGCTGCTGGATCAGGAACTGAAAAAAAATGAGATTTAATGAAGTGCTTCGAGTGCCACGGCTGGAAGGCTCCCTAGGGTTACAAATAAACTCCTTAGCCCACTAGGTGCAATACACTGGCAGTGGCATGAAGCCTTTATCAATATGCAGCACCTGATAACCAATCCTGGGGGCCGAACGAGAGGCTGCAAGCTTCGGGATCCAAGACGCCACCCCGATTTCGGTTGGGAGAGCTCTCTGAAGCCATGCCAAGGCTCCCCAACTTCCAGGGCTTTCTCCCACTTGGGGGCCCCCCAATTTTTTCCCTCCCATCCATGCCTGCCCCACCAGAGTGACCTTTTGATTATTAAGAACCACCCTCAAGGGACAGATTCCACCTTAGTCAGAATCTACAGCTTCCTGTTGCATGCTGGCTCTACACCACGACTGCCAAGTCTCTCCAGCACCTTCTCCACCCATCCACTTTTCACCTACCTCATCAGAGCTCTGGGGTAGATAGCTCATTGCTGCCGCCAAACACCCCTGCGATGCCAAGAGGCTGGCATAGTGGGTGACCCGCTCTGCCAAGACAGGGCCCAGAGCTGGCCCTGCGGAGCCTCGGAGCATCTCAATGGACCTGCTCAGCACCATCACTTTCTCCACCAGGTCCTGGCAGGGCGGGATGAAGACACAACATGCGCCGTGAGTTCTCCATGGGGCGTGAGCCTTGCTTTAATCTCCAGCTCATTCAGACACACATCGCGAGGGGACGCAGGGCCAGAAGCCAGCCCGAGGGAGAGAAGGACGCACTCGGAACAGGAGTGAATTTCATTTGGCATCACCCATTCGAGAGCCAGGAACACAAGAGCAGCAGCACTGCTCAGGTGGCAGATCTGGGATGGGAAACTGACGGGGCTAGTTCTTGGTTAGGAACCAAACAGCACTTGCCAGTATCTCTTTAATGGACTTTCCTCAGGGAGTCTCCACAGGACAGAATATCCCACTTCGGGAGGGAAGGGGTTAAACATTGTCCTGAGATGGGCTCTCCAGGGCTACAGGACACAGCCACAGAGCTAGCTGCGGTGATTATCAGCTGAACCCTTCCTGGGACACAAAGGGGTGTCCCGGCTCCCAGTTCAGGAGGGGAAAGGCCAGCTCTGAACAGAGCCAGACGAGGCACATACGCCATTACCCTATTTCCTGGGCACAGGGCAACAGGGCCGAGGGCCTCCGTGGCAGGGGGTGTCTGTGGGTGACTCACTGGACGTCCCAAAGACATTGAGGGTTGCCCAGGGAGGAAGGACGGTCTAGTGGAGAGGGTTGCTGGGCTGGGATTCGGGAGACTGGGTTCCATTCCCAGGTCAGTCACAGACTTCCGGTGACTCAGTTCCCCTTGCCGCAGGAAACGGGGCTAGCAGGGCCTTGCCCCTCTGGGGTGAGAGGATGATGTGCAGAGGGGCTCAGACACCATGCTGGTCAGTGACATCACCCCCTCGCCCTGTCCGCTGCACAGCAGCCCATCCTGTCACTGAGCATACGCTGATCCAGGCCCTCTCGAGCCAACAGACAACCCCTTGCAACTTAAACACAAAGCTCCTAGACCCAGAACCTAGACTAGGAGGAGACCCAACGACCAAATCTGGAAGCTGCAGGACTGGAGAAGCTGGAGCTCCGGCTCCAGTCTGTGTCTTTCGGGAGCCTGCGGACAGATCCTGGCCTATGCGGGTTTCGTGCCCACATCAAAGCAGCTGTACCTGCAGAGCTACGGGCGATGAGGTCTCGTGGTTTTTCACCCAGCATTTCGCCAACCTCTCCACATTGCCGGATGAGATGTAACATAGGCAGGCTTCACTGGACAGCGCCCCCTCGCCTTCGGACTCCAGACGGGCCCCCAGCATATCTAAAGGGAAGAGGAAATGGGGTAGTTTCCATGTATTTGCTCCCCTCTGGCCAGCTCCTTTTCCCCCCGCCCAGTTCTTAGAAATCTTGAGATAGGTTTGCACACTGGCCACTTAGGAGCCACATGCAGACAGTTAATGGGGCATGGTGCAGAGTCTGGTGTCAAAGATGAATCCATAACCAAGAGCTTGGCTAAAGCTAAACAGGAAAGGAAATATTACAGCAAACCCCTGTCATTCAGCTACCATTCGCTGGCTGGTTCCCAGCTAACGGCCTCCAGAACTTTTATACCCCAATGGCTAGCTCCTTCCTCGTCGGCCACATTTCCCACAGGCCAGTCCTAGCCCTAAACAGGCTCTAAGAGGAAAACTACTAAGCCCTCAGCCCATTCCCAGGCTTGCAAATGTGTGAGGACTGCAAGCAGTAGGAAGAACCACGTGCAGGTGGGGTGCACCCCTCCCCCCGCTCACCTTCCTTCTGCCCAGGAGCTCCATCCCCTTCCCAGATGAGCCCTGTACACGTACACACACCTTTCTTGGGGCCTAGGCCTGGACAGCAGAAGTAGTCACTGCCCTCTCTTCCCAAGCCATGGCTGCAGGCTGAAGGTGGTATTGGCATATCCTTGTCCCATACCATGGGACTCTGCCCTGTCTTGCAGCTCACATAGCCCCCTTCCACTGATCCTCCTGCCATAGCCCACAGATGGGTCACGCTCTCACTTGTCTTGTCTGGAACACCCATAGCCCATTTTGGAAGTGTTTCCTCCCATGCACCATCCACCTCTCTCTGGAGACAGCCTGGAGGCACTCTGCACCAAATGAAGCGTCCCACCTACCACAGAGCTGGGCATATTCCTCCTGTTTGGAGTATGTTAACAAGATGGCCAGTGCCTCCTTCCAGCTCTGCAGGTCACACGTACAGATTACGTCTCGCCAGTTCTGCTGCACGATGGAGGAAAGAAGCTGCAGAAGAAGCAAACAGCCCGTCAGTCCACATGTTCAAACCTCAGAAGCAGCTATGAAGGTCCATGGGCGCTCACACAGAGATCTACCTTGCACTTGGGTTAACAGTGTGACCCTGGGAGAACCCTTAGGACCAGCTGGCAGATGGCCCCCGCCATACTGTAACTCACATCAGGCCTAACACACTCATTCCCTCAACACACTGCTGTCAGAATATGTACCTCAAAGGTGTCCAGTAAGGTATCGTATGTAAACTGGTGACAAGCTGGTCCTGAAAAATCATTGTGATGTATGTGTGGGGTATGTACAAAGAGTTCTGTATGGTGTGCTTAAAACACATTCAGCCTGCCCTAGACAGAGGAATGTGCCTTTACCTGTCCGACCAGCTTGGCTACAGGCAGAGTTCAATGAAAGTACATTTACACAGAAGGTAAACAAAGCCATCAAGCTAAACAAGCTGGGGAAAAGATTGCTTAACGATCACGCAGGCCGGAGTCTGCACCCCAACAAGCCTTCCTGGCTCTTGAGGCAGAGACAACAGCACTGTTTGATTCAGTGAATGTTGGGTCCCGTCGGCTAGACATGCTGGTAACTTGAGTTGAGCAAGGGCTTGTTTACAAGTCAAACACTGCAGCGGTGCAGCTGCGCCACTGCAGTGAGTCAATGAAGACACTACATATGCTGATAGGAGGGGGTGTTCTGTCAACGTGGGTACTCCACCAGCCTGAGAGGTGGTAGCTAGGGTGACGGGAGAATTCTCTCATTGACCTAGCGCGCTCTACACTGGTGGTTACATCGGCTTAACCACGCCATTCAGGGGTGTGGATTTTTTTTACAATCCTGAGCAATGTAGTTATACCAACCTAACTTCCTAGTGTAGACCAGGCTTAAGAAAGCTGTTTGGGCAAGGATCATAACTTGCTAAGATTAAATTTTAGTATCAAACTAGAATAACTTTCTTAAAGAACCAGGATTTAAGTGATACTAAGCCGGAGAAAGGCCTGGCTACAAACAAAACACAGCATGTTTCTGAAGCTAACAGACTGGTGTGGGCCCTGCCTCTTTGGAGGCAGTGAACATAATACCAGCTTTGAGTGGCCAAGAAGAGGGCCTGGATGCGGCAGACACACGTCTCTGGGGAACTCGGGCACTGGGTTCACTGACTGTTATCTGCAAGGCAGGGTTTAGACGGGCAAAGTCTTGACAAGCACACTGGCCAGGTAGCCAGGGAAGTGATGCACAGCTATGGCAGAGTGGCAACACAGTGGCTCTCAGCTCTAGCAAGACATCCCACAGAGCCACACTGGCGTGCAGTGCCCGCATCATGGCTGCTCATGTGAAATTGCCCCCCTGCTCCCCCACTGTGCCTCCAGCGGTAACTGGCACTTAATGCTTCCAAAGGTGAAAAGCCACCCAGGCCCCTGTCTAGTAACGCAATGCTGCAGACAGAGGTGGAACATTCTTTCCTGGTCCTTACAACGGTGAGTTTATGCTCTGCAGCATAGGAGTCAATCAGCGGTGTTGTTACAGAAGAGAGGGGTCATTAAGGCTCAGGTCATGTCGATGGGTTTCTAAAAGGGTTGGATAATGTAAACAGCAACTTCCTGAGGCAGGAGATACCAGCAACTGGACACGAGCTGAAGAGAAGGGTGGAAATCCTGGCTCTGCAGCCAGATCACTTGTTGGAGGAGAACAAGTTTTATAAAAGGTATCGTGGACGCAGTGCAAATACCTAGACAGAGCTGGAAATTAGATGGACAGTTCAGTGTTTCACTCCTGCCAATGCACTCACAGGAGCATTCACAGACACCCATGTATCTGCAGGCAAGCACACCTGCCCGGGCTCCATCCACCCCAGTCTGCTCTCTCCCCCCTCACCGTCACATCTCTGCCTGGATACACACCGCTGGGCACTCACCCGAGAAATCTTTGTTTTCCGTTTGGCAAAGTACTGCATCTGGGTCTCCCGCAGTAGCGTCTCGCCCCCCGCGATGGCCAGAACGATGGCGTCGGCAAAACGGTCAGCCCTCATGCACAGCTCCACCGCGCCGGCAAAGTTTCCCACCAGGAGCGCCTGGCTGATCAGCCCGTCCGTGTCTGGAGCGTGGGAAAGGAATGAGCAGCGCTAGGGTGAGCGATGGAACAGTTCATCCGGGGGCCACCCACCACCCTGGCGGCAATGAACCATGGACACCAGTGAAAAGGCAGCTCTGCAAGAGCCGCGATCCATCTCCAGGCCTTTCACTCCGGAAACCGTGTGTGCTGAAAGTGGATCCAGTATTAAGGCGTCTGTCCTCTCTGGGCCTCCCTCTGCAAATGCACTGGTCAATGCCAAGAGCACAGGGAGAGGACGTGGATTTAAGTACACTGCACAGCGCGCCAATGGGCCAGGCTGTATCACTTTATAGAGCGGCAGCTTCCTTCACCTAATGCAGGCCATGCAATACCTGTCGTGACCGGGATCTCCAATGTGCTCATGTCCTGAGGGATGAGGCTGTCAAAGAACCCCGAAGAGGAGGAAGCGGTACCCGCTTTGGTCACGGAGGGTCTTGAGCCCTGCGCAAAGAGAACAGGGAGAGTGGACGGTGACGTGAGCCATACCCAGGAGAACAAGCCTGACCAAGACAGTTTCAATGGATTACAGAGCTGGGTGAGGGTGGTTTGCGCTGTTCTACCTGGCTGAGAGTTTCTCTCTCTAACTGATTTCAGCATGGGAGCTCACAGGCCACCTCCTTCATATTTCCTGCCTCTGCACTATCGATAGTGCTGCTCCACCGTCGTAGCAACGAGAGGAGTGCCAACCCGCCCCGGAAGGTGCCAAGAGGACACCCAGAAGCTGTGCCAAAGAGTTAAGTTAGGGCTACGGTTAACTCTTGTATTGAAGAACTGAGCGCTGCTCGAACAAGGATTGCTGTAGTGCCATCAAACAGCCTGCATGGCACCCTCCCTTGCACTGACTGCCTAGTTCATCCAGTCTGCATAACCTGTATAACCCAGTCCACAGATTCTCACCCAGGGAGTCCTACACTGAGCCCCAGAACTTGCTGGAACTTGTCCTTCTCGTTCATTCCACTCCCCGACGCCCACTTCTTAGTGACCAGCGAGGACACTAGGGCCTACCTGAGCAGACTGAGCCAAACCATCTGCCTCAGGAAAGTGCTGTTTCTCTGGGATACCATTCCCCAGACAGGACGTGATCTGCGAAGAAATGGAGTCAATCCTCTGTCACAAAGCTGAGAGTGTGGGCAGCTGAAAGGCCAAGTTGCCCGAAGCCACCACCAACTCCATTAGCTTCCCCAAGCACTTCAAGAGCCGGTTCAAAAAAATCACACTTGGGATCAACGCCCACATCCTGCAACACAGGCACCCCCTCTCCCAGCTCCCCTTGCTACTCAGTTAGTACAGGCCTCTCCACCCCTTGCCATTACACTGCCCTCACTGGTGCAAGATCCATCTCCTATGCAGCTCTGTCGGTGCCATCTGGAGCAGGATTCCAGTAACTTACCACCTCATCCACTTTCCACCTATTTCCATACCTCACCCAGATCTCTCTTGGTATTAGGAGGGGAGTTAACAACATGTGGTGCTTGCAGAGACAGTTTGGACAAAGCTGCATTGCCGGGATGCATCAGTTAAAGCTGCAGCAGAATTTTCCTTTTAATGGGACCTCCGCTTGTGCTGAACTCCTGAAATTTCCAGAGGCTCCTTGTACACTCCTCCTTAGAGCCACCTGCTTTGGGACTTGCTCGTGAGACAAGTGGAGGTTTGAGTCAGTGGTTGGGCACCTTGTAAAGCTACCCTGGGTAGGGCAGGAGCCTAGTGATCAGGAGAGAGTAGAAGAGAGGAGGAACACTCTGACTCCACCCTCCCTGTTTCTCCCATCCAGCAGCTCAGTGGGTTAAGTGTATTAACCTTTCACCTCTGGAGACCAGGATTCAAGTCTCAGCTTAGATCACAAATGGTGGTCTCATGATAGCTCCCATGTGTGCATCACAGACACACCACACAATTAGCCAGCATCTGACCTAGGCAGAGCCTGGCAGAGCGAACTGCAGGCTCCATCCAGACGTGCTGGAGGAGCTGCCCAGGTGAGATGGAAGTCAGGATCAAGGTACACCGGGAGAGCTGGGGGGAGGGATAGAAGCCTGAACTATGCCCTGCCCTAGTCACATGGTCACAAAAAAAGCAAATCAAGCGTGCACTTTCTAAGGGTACAGGATCAGTCCTCGTTCGGGTGCAAAGATGTTCAAGCTACACCTCCAAGTGAAACCTTAGGGGAGGAATTGCTTATAAAATACATAGTGCAGCAGAGACCTCTTTCCTGCACTCCCTGAATCTGTTCTTCACCCATCCCCTAATTCACCTGTCACTGCCCTAAAAGGACCCCCTGTTAAATAAAGACTTTGATTAGCAAGAAGGCCACTTACCTTTTTCTGCAGCTCCTCTTTACTATAGCCCAGCAGCTTCAGGAGTTTAGTCCTGGATTCTGGCTCCATGTTCACCTGGGCCCCAAAGGGGATCGGAGACAAAGGGGTGCATAAATCCAGGCATCTGCACAGAGACAACAGCCAGCTGCCGATGGCAGTGCAAAGCGTAGTGCTTAGTTTACAGATTTGCACCAGAGGATCCTGGGTGCTCCCTGGGAACGGGAATAAGCTGCCCTTTGAAAGATGAAGGCTGTGACTTTGCTAACCTCATTTAATCCAGCAATGCAATAAAACCTGGTTATCGCAGTCTGTGCGCAGACACCGATTAACCAACAGAGGTGCTGCTTGCTCGAACACACGTCCTTTAGCCAGCTACACTACGGTAAAAATCCCCACACTGCAGGATAACTCCTGTAAGATGCCGTGCTTTGGCATGGTACTTGAAAGTACTGTTGTTATGTGATGAGAGATGCCTACATCACTCGTCAGGCAGCACAGTACAGTGGACAGAGCTCCGGGCTGGGAGTCAGGAGAGCTCTGTTCCTGTGTGACCTTGGGCAAATCACGTCTCTGGGCCTCCAAGTGTAAAATGGGACTTCTGTAAAGTGCTCTCAGATCTAAGGCATGGAGAATTCTGTATAAGCATTACCACTGGCCACAGATGTGTGATACCAATTTCCTCTCCCACAACACGGCCGGCTTGCAATCCGCAGGCCACAGTCTGAGAAGGCAGCATTGTCTACTAGAGACACAACTGGACTGGACCAGTGAATGGACCAGGCTGCTATCTCCAATTGTAGTCTGTGGCCAACAGTAATACATGGAACATAGAGTTGTTTTGGTCCCAATGGACGAGATGCTGGGTGGAATTCGAAGGTGATCACCCAATCTAAGGAGGAGCTAAATCAAGCAATTTACTCAGGGCCAGATTCTCACATGCTCACTTGTGTTGAGTAAGACCTCACTCCTCCAGCCAGACTCATTTAAGTCAATGGGACTACTTGTGGAGTAAGGTACTGTTCCATCTGAGGAAGGGGATCAGATTCCAGCCCTCAGCCCGTCTGAAGTCAAAGCTCCCAGTGATGTTGTCGGGAGCTCTGTCCGAGTGCGGACAGAGGATTTAGCCCAACTATGACCAAGCTAGACAGAAGCTGATCTAATTCTTGCAGTCCCTGGCTGGAAAGTGAGGCACTCTTGGCTAGAGCACCTCTCTTCGGCGGTACTTGGCTGGGCCTCAGTTAAATACTAGGCAGGAGCTTAAACTGATGGGCCTTAAGGACCTCAGAGTTTACCAGGGGAGACAGAGGCAAAGCGCTCAATCACCTTCGGGATGGTCTACGTGGCAACAAGGTTGAGGGAGGGAGCAAACAATCCTGCTGACATCACAGCTGCCTCAACCCTTCCAGGCTGATCTCAGCCCATTAGGGCTTTTGCCTGGGGAACGAGGGAGTGCACTCCACAGATCACTACAGGCCTGGAGGAGGCCGAGTGTCTGCCCGGCACTGCAGTGTACAGTAACTTGTCGGAGGACCCAACACAGTGTGATGCCAACACCGTACCTATGAAAAGGAGAGCAGGCCTCCAGCCCTCTGCATTTAGCCTTTAACCAAGGCTTTCCCCAAGCAAGTGGTTATGGGGTGTGTTTATGGCTTCACTCCCAGTCAGCCTATTCTGTTCTGTTTATTCTGTCCCCTGAAGAGGAACACATGAGGCCAGGGACAAGAGAGATGGGCATATGCAAAACTCATGACAGGAATGGCGAGACGTTGGAATGAGGTCTCTGCCCTTCCCTGGGGCTGTCCTACCTTCAGGAAGTTCCAGAGGTTCTCTTCAAACGGCAGCTGAGCTGCCTGGATCTTGCTCTGGCAATACTCCCGGAGGTTTCCCGACTGCAGGGCCATCTGCAGTTCTCTGGAGCGGGCCAGGAACTCCGTCTCAGTAACGACTTGGCTGATGAACACCTGGCGCGGGGGACTCGGCTGCATTTGCTGTGCTGGGGCCTTGGTGAGGCCAAAAGTGATTAATTTCCCCCCGAACTGAGGAGAGAGGGGGGAAAAAGTAAGTGTCCACACGTGCGAAGGTAAAAACCAGCACACTCGGCTCTCGGGAGCTGGAGAGTTCTCAGCAGACACCAATGTCCCTGAACAGGGACATCCCAAGGAACCACAGCTGCACACACACAGATGCTGCTGTCTTCTACAGGGATCAAACCCAGGACCGGCAGCATCAGAACCACAATCCTCAGCGACACCCTCAGTCTGTGTGTGTGTGCAGTCACACGTAGCTCACTGCAAACATCAACAGCCCAGAGGACCTGATGCTGTTTGGAATGACTCTCCTCTGCAACAGACGGGCTGACTGCAACAGAGATCATCAACCTAATGGAGTACCCTGGGGCCTTTATTTATTGAATGTAGTAATTTTGTATTAGGCTATTGTGGATTCAGCTCCTTTTGCTACTGTTTCAAGCCCAACCCAGTGAAAATCCCCGCTGGTGCTTTTCTCACATGTGGAGACTCTAGAGCACACGAAGTCCGAGGATAGTGACCACAGACACAATGACCTTACTGGCATAGGGTTATTCCTAGGTCACCCACTCATGTCAAGCGTTCTTAAGCCTATGGCCTAGTAACTTGCATCTATTTAGCCTACATTGATTACAGATGACACAGGATATGAACTGACCAGAACAGCACACAATACAATGGAGGAGAGAAGGAACCAGCTGGCTACAACACTACTCTGAAATGGCATGAGCCAGGGCAAGGGATAAGAAAGCCGAGCAGCAGCACAATCTGGGAGAAAAGCCGGATGGCAGAAGAGGTGAGAGAGAGAATAAGGACATGGGGAGAAGAGGAAAAGGGGAAAGACAGACAATGGACTGGGAGGAAAGACAGGAGAGAACAGAGCTTGCCTACAGGGAGGCACTTCTGAGACTGGGCTAGTTTCATTATCCAACAGAAGGACATGGGAGTCAAACAGCAGCCCTCTCCCTTCAGAGCAAGCCCCCATCACTGCTATAGGGACAGATGATGTTGGCGAGGCCTCTGAACATCACAGCAAAGGATGCTTAGCTGACGGAGCCACACAGCCCTCCCTCAAAACTGTCAGCACCATGAAGACCACAATGGTTTCCAACATGGGAACCAGATCTCCTCTGAACCCCCTAGGGGGGCCAGAACCACTCTCCTGTCCAGACAAAGATGCTCCGCACACTTACTGCAAATGAGACCCCCACCGGCCTGCGAATCCACTTGGGGGGCTTTTTCAGTGGTGGGATCAAGGTGGTCTGAGCCACCTGCGCTGGCACCTGAAGAGGAGGAAGGGTCTGTCCCGTGCCGAAGGGGTCCAAGTTGTTAAAGGAGGAGGAGATCTGAGATCAGAGGAGGATAATTAAAGTAGTTACATCTCACTATGCAGGCAACAAGATCATTCAGCCCAGCTGTCAGTTACTCTCCCCCGATTATTCTTGGTGGTGAAGAAACAGGACATCAGCATGTTCCCAGAGCAGCATCAGCACATCCTTATGGGAGACACGGCATACCTGAGATACAGACTTATACAAACCTTAATTACTTTTAGCTCTTAAATGGTTTTATCCTTGGGAAGTTACTTCTCTCTAGTAACATGAACACTTCCAAAGGGAAGCTGTTTACCCTACTACCCCGCTCCTAAATAAAAAGATGATTAAATGTCATGGTCTCCCACAAACAAGGCAAACAACTGGTCATAACTTGTCTGACTTGTTTTTAATTTTGCTAATGGGGGACTGTTGAGTGGCTGTTTTTTGTGAGGGTCTTTTAAACCAGTTATTTTTATAGGATTTTGCGTTGAACGTTCTGGACACTAGCGCTGTAACAACATCTCAAGACATTTTCAACCGGAGGACACCGTGGCAGCTTCCTCAAAAGTGTTCTGAGCTGTATTTTTTTAGTATTTCTGGGGGATCACAGACATGCAGCCCCCGTGGCATGCAAACAGTAACAACTGTTTAAAATTGCTGGCTTAAGCAAGTCCTTCCCCAGAACTGAAGTTCGCTCTGCATGACCCAACTTGACCTAACAGGACTCGATTGCCTGGCTTCAAGACAGGCCTCACACCGGATTTGTCCGAAGACCCTGGAGGGAGGCAGGGAAGCCAGAGTGAGCGAAGATGACAAATAATAAGAACCCAGGGTAAGGCGGAGAAGCCTCACCTTTTAGGTCAAAAGGCAGCTGAGGGAAGACTGAACCTCAAAACTGATCACCACAGGGGGAGGCAATTATCACACAACCACACCAGCTACACCCTACACCCACAAAAAGCCTGCTGATGAACAGCACGGGGCCAGCCACAAGACCAGCTAACTCCTTGACTGCAGTTCTAGCTCCTATCTCAGAACAGTCCAGAACACCACGAGAGCGGAAGAGTCTGTGACCTGCCTCTTGCTTTATTTTCCCTTTTTGCCTTTTGTTTGTATTAAGTGGAAGACATCCCAGGTTGTTTTATTCTCTAACATTAGTGTGGTTGGTTGCCCGTTTATGTTTATATGTACCAGTGACGCCTACACAGGGAAAGTGCCAGAAAGTTCACCGGGTTTAACCAACTCTAAGCAGCATCACAAAGATGCTTATTAAAGCTTGTCCTGTCTTTTGAGAGTCCTAAGAAACTCCAAGCTGTCTGCCAAACAAGAGTTGACAAACCTTGGTTTATCGGAATATTCTGCTAAGGCCTGTATTGTAATATTTCTGTTGGGGGGAGGGAGAATTTAAGAAGGAAACTTTGTAATTGGCTAAGAGGCTGTGCTCCTGACATTAGATGACAATTTGGTTTTCATATCAAAATATTTAACCTGCTCCAAGCTATAGATAAGGACGGCTTGGGTAAAGTTCTGTAGTCAGGGTTCAGAACCAAATAGACAGCCACCTCCCCAGATCCCTTCTCAGCAGTTAGAAGGATTGATTATTTGTTGTATTAATCTGATAATTTCACTAATTTTAGCGTTTAATTCCAATTCAATACAGACTGCCTTGATACTCTGAACATTGTTTTATCTTAGTTGTACGTTGGTTTTGTAGTAGCTTACCTCTGGTGATATGTTTACTCAATTTTATTTTTGTTTAATAGCTTTAATAAAATTGATAAAAAGATACTGAGTCTGATTTCTGTCAATTGGCAACGTGGGTCCAGAATCCTTGAGGCTCTGGCTGGACGTTAGCGGGACAACCTAAAGCCAGATCACCTCCCCACAATTAATCTTTGGTTTTCACAAACACTGTGTGGACCCGAGAGCCCTGCACTGCAGTGCTCACTGTAGTACCTGTGGCCACAGCGAAACAACACTTCACCTTCCAGTGCCCCCTGAGCCCAAGTACCAGCCAGCACACCTATTCTCTGTTCCACAGGACTCTACCTTGTCAGCCTGAGTCTTCTGCTGAGCTGCTAGGCTCCCACCCATAACGGAATAAACGTTGATCCACCCATCGAAAGAGGCAGCGGAAAAGACTGATGGATTCCGAGGGCACCACTGGACATCAAAGCACCACTGACTCCGAGTGGGTAGCTCATAAATCACCTAACACAGATGGGGAGGAGGCAGAATGTTATAAAAAACAGTCACTTGTTTTCCCCCAAGCTACTCACGCATGGCAGATCTGTCACATATTCCTGACATCTTTCACCAAGTGGAATGCACCCTGATTATGATCACTTTCTTGCAGTCCACCAGCTAGGACACACAGCAGGAGCAATATTTCAGAAAAACTAGCACCAACACCAGCAGGTCCCTGAGAGGTGCAGTGCATAAGAGCAGAAGGGTTTGAGCTGCAGAGTGAAATTGATTTGGACTGTTTAACCCTAGTCAGTTTCACTCTGTTTTCAAAGGCTATGATTAGCCTCAGGATGGCATGTATCCTTCAGGCACCACACCTACAACTACATACCACAATGGAAGCCTCCAGTAGCAGGGGGAGGGTCCGGAAGCAGGGAGACAGAGTGACACTATGCTGCAGAACCAGTGTAGATGTGGGAGGCATGGCTTGGGTACGCAGAGAGCTGACATAGGGTATATACCCAGGGGTTCAGGTATAGGGCATTCTACTCTACTAGCCTACGCTGCCCCTCTCCATCCACACTGCTATTTTTACTCACGCTAGCTGGGTGTGCAAGAGTCTGTACATTACACACCACCACAAGTGTGGACGTCCTTAAAGTGCTTCTGCCCCCAGCACTGTAATGTGGTAGCACCTGCTGTCAAAGGAAGGAGACACCCCAGAAGAGAAATACCAAGAAAAAGAGAGAAATAAACCAACAAAAGAAAAGTCCTGGGGTAGGATGGACAGACAGGGCGCGTTCTCGCTCTCTATAGAGAAGGGGCATTGGAATGGTTTGGAGAATGCACTGAAGTGGGACAACATGTGAAATGACTCACGCGCAGCGCGCAAATACATACCAGGCAGGAAGTGTGTACTTACTGCCATGGAATCAAACCTGCCACGCACCTCACCAATGCAGGGGTTCCAGCACAAGATCCGGTTGTCTTTGGCACTACTGAGAAGGAGCTCGGGGTCAGCCTGGCACCAAGAGATAGACAGGACGCCCCTGAAACAGACCGGACGTAACACAGTCATTCCATGAAAGCAAGGCCCCACTTCACGTTCCAGTCACACTGTAGCAGCTTATATGGACACGTTAGCACAGCATCATCATTGTGACATCACTTCTCTGCCTCAGTCAGGCTAGAATGAAGCTCCGACATCTCTGCTCCTCAGTTCAAAAGCCAGACAGCCTGACCTGAAAGATGGGAATCCTCCGAGCGGCAGAGCAACAGACAGGCTCCTACCTCGTGTGCCCCTCAAGCTGACTCAGAGGAGAGGTGGCAAAGCGTAGGTCCCATATCTGGATCACCGGCATGCGGTCGTCCTCAGAGGAAAGGACCAGTTGGGTAGCAACTTCTGGGTGCCAGGCCATTCCCGAGCAGTGCATCTGGGGACACAACACCACAACACCGCAGAGCTGACTGGCAACAAACGAAGGCTTGGTTTACAGTAATCAGCTAGGTCAGCGTAAGGCAGCTCACCTCATCCTAATTATGTCAGTGTCCACACTACAGTCTTGTTCCGACCATATAAGTGCCCTACCCCAACGATGTAACTTCATCTCCACAGGGAGCGTGGCGCTTACATTGGTGTCCTTAGGGTGATGCAGTGTCTGTGTAGGCTGTTAGCTGTCTTGTCAATTTCACAGCTGCTGGAGCCAGAACCTGGGTCCCCAACGAGGCTGCTGCCAGGTCTCTGCTCCAAGCCAGGCTGTCACCCAGGCTCCCGGCTTGGGCTGCTGCCTGGGCTCCCCACTGGGAGCCCTGCTGTCCCCTGTGGTCCTGGCTCCATGCTTCTGGCAGGGAGCCCAACTGCCCCCCACTCCTGGCACGGCAACCAACCGGACTTCGGGCATGGATCTGCGAGAAGCCTGGAGGGCACCAGGGCTCCCAGAGGGGAGCTTGCCCCCTACACTGCCCCCTCTTCAGTTGGTGGGAGTGCTCCTGGTGAGGATGCACATAACCAGCAGAAGGAGGGTAGTGTGGACATCAGCCACCGCAGTAACTACTACAATGGCTGTAAGCTGACTTAACATAGGTCGATTTAAGATTGTAGTGTAGACGGGCCCTCAGTGGCCCAGAGACACAACAGCTAGTATTTAACTCTCCAGAGCACTAGAGACTAGCTAAATTTCATAACACCCCCATGTGGCAGGTAAATATTGGTGCAGCCGTTACACAGAGGGGGAAACTAAGCAGAGAGATGTTGGGGCTGGCTCAGGGCCACACAGGAAATCAGGAGCAGAGCCAGGATTAAAACTCACAAGTACCCTGATCAGTCCACTAGACCACACTCCTCTTAGCAACGAGCTAGAGTTCCAGGGCAAGTGCACTCTGGGCAAAGGGTCTCATTTCTCACTAGGTTAGCGTGCAGAGACTTTTTCTTTTCTTTCATCAACCATGGCACTTCTAACACAACTGTTGCCCAAGGAACAGTTTTCCCCCATCTGCCTTGGAGATCCCAGACTTGCCTCTGGAGCACACATCTGACCCCCGCAAGGTCACACGTTCACCTGACTGCTGGCCCAGACACACAAGAATCTGGCTTTCCCCTCCCCAGAGAAACATGTGTAACAGGAAATGGGACATATGGAAACATCAGACACTCGGCTGCAGTTCCTCTGCTCTGACAGATCAGTGCCTTTCTTTCGTTCGCTGCCTTAACGTGCACCTAGTGCTGGTGGAGGAAGCCGATTCCCAGCCCAGGAGACTGCTGCCCTGTGCTCACCCCACACACAGCATGGCAGTGGCATCAATTCCCCATACACCTCCCACATGGCTGTGCGCCTCAAAACTGATCTGGAGGGAGCAGGCTAAGGAGCAGGCAGGTAGTTTGTTCCCATGGTCCATTTGATTCTTGGCCTCTCTCCTCGGCGTGCTAAGAAGGACAAACAACAGGACCCTCTGGGTCACCATAGTGAAACAGAATCCCTAAGGTGTAAGAATGCCCTGGCCAGGCTCCCTTGCACATCAGATGCCACATGCAAAGGCGCCTCCCATGGGAGGGACGGGTACTGCAGAGTCATCCCTGCCATTTGCATAGAAGGCCTCTTGCTCCGGAGCTATTCCCCCAGGGTCCCATGCAGCCCCTTTGCACTGGTGGGCTGCAGGGCAATTCAGAGTCCAGCCCTGGGAAGCCAGCCCACGCTCCTTCCCCTGCTCACTCTGTTGCTGTGGTCACTGATTTTGATGATGGGCTCGTTCTTCCTGAGGTCCCACACGACGGCTTTCCCACTGGGGTGAGCGGAGGACAGGATGTGCTGCACCTGACGATTCCAGGACACCGCGCTGATGTCTTCTTGAGGCTGACGAGGTAAGAGAGGCCAGAAATTCATTATACCCATGCGGGGGGTGGTCCCCATCCCTGACATGTCACAGAGTGCGCTAAGGGCTCAAATCCATTCCCAGAGGATCTAGAGATTCTGTGCCACAATCACTGATTGATCGAGTTGCTGACCAGGTAGGAAACATCAGCAGCACCCATGGCAACCAGCTAGGGCCGGGGGAGCCTTTAGGTGGTGAACCCTACGAGAAATGCCATTCTGGATGGGAACATTCCCTAGGAAAGGCCATGAAGTTTAGGAAGCATATACCGGATTCCATGCCACAGTTTGTATCGGCCACGGGCGTCAAACCATTAATGCGGCGTGAAGCAATGCACTCAGACAGGGCTGAACGGCTCTGCAGCCTGGGATACACGGAGATTAGGCTGCAGACTAGAGACCTCAGCGAGAGAACACACATGGGAAGAGGACCTGTTGCAGCCTCTCAGGAGCACACAGAATCAAGGGTTAACTCCCCTCGCCCTGTCAAAATGCAGGAAGCGGGCAAGGAGGGTGTTCTGTCCCCGTAGAGGCTCAGCCGTCTTTTCACTGAGTGAACGACGACAGCTGATTGGGTTGCTCGCAAGGGGGAGCTCGCTTATAAATCCCTACTGGAAAGGGCTGCTTCTCCTTTAAAACACCATCCAGGAGTGAGAGATGTTCCCCGCCCCACCGACTGCTCGTTGGCTGCGCTGTGGTGTTACGTTAACTGAAGCCTCTGGGGTCTCTCAAGATCGCTTGCAGATCCCTTATTTCCCCAGAAAGGCCCGATAAGCGTATTACGGAGAGTCCGACCCACCCAGCTAGAGGATGCACCCCACTGATTGGTTATCTCGTTCAAATCCACCTAGGGCAAAGTCTCCATAGAGAACATATCCCAGCCCAACAATTCACCCTCGACACTGCCATGTGGCCTACCTCTGCCATCTCCCGGAAAAAGGGCCTGCTCTTAGGGTCTGATCTATATCCCCAGCGACTGATTGGGTCAATTCCATGCCCCACCTATCAGATGGATCCCAGGCTGTTACTGGAATGGGATCACTCCCCCCTCCCTCCAGTCTCAAGCATCTGTCCAGGGACGCAGCACTTGTCGGGAGCAAGGACCCTGAGCACAGAGAAGCCCCTTTACCTGAGATTTAGCCCCTGGCGTCATTGGCACACTGAAGTGATTTAAGTCCCAGATGTAAATTTCAGAATCGTTGGCCCCAGAGGCCAGGAGGTTACACTGCGGGGAAAGCAAAAGCGCTGTTATCTCTCTGCTCACGGCATCCATGGGGGAAGAGAACGGACTTCCTTAGACGAACCACAATCAAAGAAAACAACAAAACGATAGGAGGTGTGAGCGACGTGGAATCATACATCACTGGTACAGCCCAGCACAGAACGCATCCCTGCTGGCGTGATGGGCTCCTATCAGAGAACATGCCTCTAGTACAAAGGGGAAGGGAGACAGAACCCCACGTGGACCTTAGGGACTGGGGTGAGGGAGAAGATGCTGCAATTATTTTCTCTCTCTCGCTCCTGCTACCCCAGTGGATCCGAAGATACTGAGCAGATTGGTCAGACTGACCACACACAGGGATCTCTGAAACGCAGCCATCGGTAAGGTGGGAAAAGGCAGCTATTTAACAGTGCACAGCGACAACAGGCTGGAGTTGGAAATGATGCCTCCACTTCACTGGGTGTGCAGAGGGAGTGCTGGGGAGCAGAGAGGAATTGTCCAAGCTATGACTAGTCATGGTCCTGGGCTCCTTTCCAGTCCTCCTCTCTTTGGCTGTAGATCACATCTGCCTTTTTTGCCCAGTAAGCTGCATGTTCAGAACCCGTGTACAGCCCGACTCCACCCAGCACACCCTGCCAAGGGTCAGGATGCCACAGCTCCCCGGACCGACTAACCACAGCTCGACAGCCGAGAGCCGAAGGCATTCCAAGCTTGGTCCAGGAAGGTGCAGAGGGCTCCACAAGGGTCACGGCAAGCCGTGAATTGGCATCTAGGGCTCTGTGACCACCAGACACCCCAGCATTCAGACAATGATGATTGATTTGTCTTACAACAGTGCCTAGATTCTCCAACCTTGATCAAAGCCTCTCTGTGCTAGGCACTGTACAAACACAACCTAAGTGTCCCTGCCCCAAAGAACTAACGGTTTAACGAGACCAGAAAAAGGGAGTATTAGCACTTCATCCCAGAGAGATGAAGTGACAAGGTCACACAGGGAATCCACAGCCCTGAACCTAGATCTCCTAAGTCCCAGCTGAGTGCCTTGACAAGCAGCCCCTTCCTTGCTCCAGTTTACAGGCTGTCCACTCAAGACTTCATCCCTCTGAACATGGGTCTTGTCAATGTGGAAGACAAGGTGGCTGCATTGGGTCATCGCAGAAGACAGCTGGAACATTTCACTGGCTGCGCACCTGGAAAGGATTAAAGTCGAGAGCCCGAACGGGGCCCGTGTGCTTCTCCCTCCGTCCGATCACAGGCTCCGCCCCTGATGTCAGAATCTGGGTTGCGCTGAAGAGCGTTAGCGCTCCGTTGTCCCCTCCAGCAGCAATCACCCCAGAGGCATCGGAGGGCCCGTTTCCAAAGCTGCCCCAGATCAGCTTGTGAAACCTAAGGATAGAAAAGAAACCTGGCCAGAGTCACAGCAGCTGACACGAGTCAGTTCACGCTAACTCATGAACAGTCACCTTTGCTAAGAATCCCAGCCCCGGGGGACGACGCTCCCGGCTCACACCCATCAAACATCCCCAAGTGGTATCCCATCACCCTCCATCTCAAAGGGTGACTCCCTTTCTCAGAGGGCAATGGGTCCTTATCACCCAAGAGCTGTGTCTCCCCCCAGTACCTTTGAAGGTGGAGAATTGAAAAGGTCAGCCCAGGACGTGCACAGCTCCATTAGGGAGTTTTGCCCTGATGTAGCTGCACCAATCTAAACACCCAATTTAAATACACTGCCCCGACTGGATGTGAGAATCAGTGGGTGAAATTCTCTGGCCTGTGTTATACAGGAGGTCAGATTAGAGCAGGGGTGGGCAAACTTTCTGGCCTGAGGACCACATCGGGGTTGCAAAATTATATGGAGGGCCAGGTAGGGAAGGCTGTGCCTCTCCAAGCAGCCTGGCCCCACCCCCATCCAGCCCCCTCACACTTCCCATCCCCTGACTGCCCCCTCAGAACCCCCAACAAATCCACCCCTCCTGCTCCTTGTCCCCTGACTGTCCCCTTCAGAAACCCCTCACCCCTAACCACCCCCCAGGACCCCACCCGCTACCCAACCCCGCTGCTCCCTGACTGCCCCAGCCCCTATCCACCTCCCTGCCCCCCTGACAGACCTCTGGGACTCCCACACCCCATCCAACCGCTCCTGCTTTCTGACCACCCCCTCCAGAGACCACCCGCCCCTAATCACCACCCCGGGACCCCACCCTCCATCCAACCCACCCTGCTCCTTGTCCCCTGACTATCCCCACCTTTTATCCAACCCCCAGCCCTGACCCCCTTACCATGAGGCTCCTAGCAGTGTGGTTGGCTCCGCACGGAGCCAGACACTCTGCCCCGTGGGAGTGCGCAGCCCCTCCCACAAGAGCTCATGGTTCCGGGGGAGGGGCTGCGGGTAGCCTCCCCAGCCAGGGGGCCAGACAGGACAGGTAGCTTGCTCATCCCTGGATTAGAAGGGCAGAATTGCTCCTTGTGGCCTTGAAATCTGTAAAAATGGTGTGACACGTTCTGGGTGGAAACCAGGGTATGTTGCACCACCACAAGCCCTGCTTTATACCAGTGGATGCAGCTACTTTGCTGTAGCTCGGTGGTGTAAATATCCCTGAACCCCAGGACTCTGTCTCCTATTAATAAATTGCCTGGTGAATAGGTTTAGTCAGTCCCTTCATGCCCAGTTTCACTATTCCATCTCATGGCCTTTTAATCTTATATCCTCATCAAGATATTACATAGGATGTGGGCCAACAGTCACCACTCACCCACCCATCCACCCACCCACCCTATGGCACCTTCAGATTTCCCCACTGATCAATGCGGACATACCATGCTCCTCCATCTGAACAGATGAGTCGCCAAACTCTACCAACCTTGCCAAACAGCGCAATGCATATGCATTGGAGGACGGGTGCTGGGCTGGATTCTTTCCAGGCCCTGACATGTGATCAGCTTCACCCTGAAGATCTGAATGCCCCGCTGCACCTTGCCCTGCATTGGTTGTTACTCAGATCCAGCCACTGTCCCAACACGTTAGCAGGAAGCGCCAGTACCTGTTGGAAGCAGGAAGGATTCCTCTGCACTTCATGTCCAGGGAAGGGTCCCTGAAGTCAATCTCAAAGATTTCCACGGTGGCATTTGTACTGAAGGAGGCATCCAGCTGCTGAGCAGATGTTCCTAGGCAAAGGTATGCGGAGAGGGGACACAGGTGAGAACTCCCCATGGGTCCCGGGTACAGAAAACAAGGCTTTGGCACGGCAAAATAAGCCAACTCTTTAAAGAAAGTTGGTATTACCATGGTGCCGTGTGAGCGTTCTGCCTGCACGTATAGCACAGAGAACCGCATGTTAAGACACAGGCTTTAAGAAGAGATCAGATCTTTCTCAAGAAATTCTGATCCTGAGAATTTTAATTAAAATGTCCCTTTCCCTTTGAACAACAGAAATGAAGTTCCTGTGCCAGCTCCCTACAATACTTCCAGCCTCACCCACAAAGGCCCTGTCTTTAGTACTAATGCAGCAATTTCAGGGACCCTGGTTACAATTATGGTTACAATTTGTACTGTAGACTGGACCTTAATTGTGTTTATAAAGTCTTGGTCAGACCTTCCAGATCAAATTCATATCAGAGGTTCCTTGACGGGGGCTTCTCAAACACTTGCGGATGGTCCATGGAGAGCTGGCTGTTGATGTGGTTCTGGTTCTCTTCCTTGTTTCCGGCTGCTACGTTAAAATAAAAGCAGCTACAGATATATTGAATAATTTCCTAATGTAGCTTTCCCATGCAACCAAGTGCTGTAGTTGCCACAGGGGTGTTATTCGATTGCCAATGGGAAAGGAGGTGCACAGGAGACATACCCTATGCAAAAGTGATCCAAACTATGACATTGTACAGCTCCTGATCTAGAAGGACTACAACTAGTGCTCCTGGGCTGGCCATGGATGTAGCCTGGTTACAAAACACAATTCAGGATCAGTCTATATTGCAAAGTGGAACCATACTTATAATCAACCAAACTTTAGCCAGTTCCCTGGACATGCTTGTGTCTGTAGCGTAGAGAGGCCTGATAGCCAGAACCGAAGAAAGTTTGTGTGAGTGAATAGGCAAAAAGTAAGACAAAATGGGAGCTCAGAACTGCCCTAGACAGGAGAGACAACTCGCTTGTTGTCACATTGTAGCGATGTCAGGTCATCGGCTCCCCATTTATATCTGCCTGTACTGCTGCCAATCCAAGGAATTTGCAAACTCTGCAAATCGGATATTAAAGGGACATTGCTAAGTGTTTAAATGGAACCTAAAGTTTGAGGGCTGAACAATGCAACTAGAAACAGCTTGGAATTCCATTGCAAACAACTTTATATCGATTACTCGCTTTGCAGTGTTGAGAACCCAAAAGCAATAGCGTCTGAAGACCAGGAAGTGAAACTGACCACACTGAAAGAAAACATTAGTCTGTGGTCCAGCATCCAAAAGGAGTGAAGTGAGAAGAAATACATGGAGAAAAGCAAGCGCCTGATTTGTAAGGTCCTATCATGTTGAATAATTAGAGATGTTTACACATTCAAACAAAGCACACAGTTATTTCAAAATATGTGGTACTAAATTTGTAAAAAGTGATCAGTTGTCTCAATTTATACATAAGAACGGCCATACTGGGTCTGACCAACGGTCCCTCTAGCCCAGTATGCTGCCTTCTGACAGTGGCCAATGCCAGGTGCCTTTACACTTTACATGGACTCGTTTAGACATTAGATGACACAGGTCTGAGAATTTACCCTCTGAAAAGCAGCCTCCTTCAAGGTCTCAAGCTGGGCATCCAAAAGTCATTAGTCACTTTTTAAAAAAATAGGTCCTGATATTTATCATGCCAGTATCACATTAATCAGGTCCAGGAGGAATTCAAGTGGTCTTGTTGGAATACAAGATGGTCCTGTCTCTGTGCACTGCACATAATGGATGGTTACGCCACCTGTGTGGCTCACACTTTCATTCTCACGTGAATCCCATGGCTGGGGGGGGGGGGGGGGCGCTGTACCTGTTGCTAGGTAGATGGGGTGGTTGCTTGCTGGACTCCACACCTGAACAGCTGTTCGCTCAATTTCCTTTAGCTTCATTTTCTGGACTCTAGAAGAGATTTACACTGGGGTTAGCAGAGTCTTGCAACCTCAGCATGGAAATTCACCAACCCAGCTATAAAATCTACTTGCCTACCTGTAAAATGATCAAATAAATCCTGGTGGGTGCATAACATTTAGCAGGGCTGAGCTGGGGTGTTTGGGAATTCATTAAAAAAACCAAAATTAAGCCAGGTTCCAGTATGTGACTCTACTTAGCAGCTTGAGCTCTTCCCATACTCTCATTATAGATGACCCGCAGTTCCAGGAAAGGGGCCTAAATTACATACTTAAGTCTTCAGTCTGGATTTGGTCTCATTTACCTACAGAAGGGCATTAAAGCAAAGCTACTCACAAGGCTGGAAGCTCACTGAACATACTGATGCCAATACATACAGAGTGAAAATGAGCAGGGAAAATTCAAAACCCAAAAGGGATGTGGTAACACGGAACAAGGCAAACTGCTACGTTACCTGATTTAGCTAATGCACGTTATCCTCACTCCCATATCATTCAAAGGCCCAAAAGGAAATTCACTTGGCATTCTGCTTCAGTTTGTGAACAGTGAAATAAGTGGTCTAGTGGTTCAAAATCATGAAGTGCCAAGTCCTATTCCCATTCTGACAGTGGCTTCCTCAGCGACCCCAGGCAATTCACTCAGCATTTCAGTACCGGAGTTGCCCCGCTTGCAAAATGGGAAAAAAAGCTTCCCTAATTCTTGGGAAATAGGATTAGACACTACTGCAATACACGTAACACTGTAATATTCCAAACACACCTGTAGACCACAGGCTATTGGAACACAATTAGGACTGAGCTTTAGGCCTCTAGAATCTGATCTGCGTTACAAGTTTCTATACAATAGACACAGTAACACTCATTAGCATAGGCCAGACATAGGAAGTATCTGCGTTTGATAGACTGGCCTACCCATGCTAGAATTGGAATGATTATTCTTAGCAGAGTTCTCTGTCATGGATGCGTTCTCTGATCTCAGGGACCAATCCCCAAAGGCCACTCAATGCGTATTAGACATCAGATTTGAAACCACTTCCAGCCTTAGTTTGTCCTACGGGTAACCAGGGCCAGTGATTAGCTGAAGGGTGTGCAGCGGGGGAGCAGTAGGTCTGGCACCCTTCTTATCCCTCTCCTCCACCAAAGGCCTTCCCCTCTCATTACAGGGCAGGCCGCTTGATCAGAATTTCTTTAATGCTGTTAGTGTTAATCTGTTGTGGAATCTACTGAAGCTCATGTTACCTGCTGCCATTCTCATGCTAAGCTCACCCTAATTTATCAGAGGCCCAGGGGGGATCTGAGCAGAGGTTATACAGCACAGATCACATGACCATTTCCCTAAGCATCCTAGGGCTCTGGGGTGGAAATATCGCCCCCCGGGTGCCCCCCCCCGCAAATCCCCCAGCAGCAACAGGCAAAGCGGCCCGTGGAAGACGGAGAGCTATATGTTTGTTCTCATGCCCTGAAGTGCATGATCCTTTCCTTATGGGCTCTATCAGACTCCCTGTCAGGCACCTCTTTCTGGCATGGCTCCAGAAAACCCCTCATGCTCAGCTCCCCCTACTAGTCATGGGGAGTGAAACTGACCGATCAGTTCCACCTACTTCTGGCACATGAGGGAGAGCAGAGCAGAGCTGTGGGCATGTTGAGCTGCCACCCCCCCACCCCCTCCCCATACGCGGAGGGAGCACTCGTGGACCACACTGATGTTAGAGTTTGGGACAGCAGCTGAGGGCTTCTTTGAAGCCTTCTTACCTGGCTTTCTGCTGGCTCCTGCTTCCTCAGTGCAATCAACAGAGGAGCAGGTTGTACACATGGGGCTCCCTGTCTCCTGCCTCATAAAGAAGTAACAGCCCCTCTACCAAGCACCACCACCCAAAAGCAGCCAAACTCTTCCCTCCAAACCAGATCACTGGGAGACAGGGAAGGGAACAGCAGTCATCAGGAGAGAGAAGAAAGGGGCGATGAGCCACCACCAGGGAAGCAGCTGGGGTGAGTAGCACTTGAATAACATTTTTCAAGGTCTTTCCTGCCCCTGTGTTGATTGCCTTTGCCTGGCATTTAACAGGCAAAAAGAAAGCCTTGCTAGGAGGGGCTTACGATCTAAATTAGTAAATAAGACGAGGAAGACTTTGTAGCACCTTAGAGACTAACCAGTTTATTTCAGCATAAGCTTTCGTGGGCTATAGCCACCTAGCCTACAAAAGCTTATGCTGAAATAAACTGGTTAGTCTCTAAGGTGCTACAAAGTCTTCCTCGTCTTATTTATGGATACAGACTAACACAGCTGCTAATCTTAAACCTGATCTAAATTAGAGCAATGAAGCACAAACATTTATAAAATAATCTATAGTCTTGAACCTGGCCAGGGAGGACATCACATGCACCCCAGAGTATTTCAAGGGAAGGACTTGCATCCAGTCCCCTGGAGACCACACCCAATACCTAGGTCAGTCGGTAGTCCCAACTCCGCTGATCTCAGCTACCCCAGCAGGACACAGCACACCAAAGAGCGACTATATTGGCAATACTGCTGCAATGGTCATGACCCTATGACATTCCTTTCTGTGGGTCTCCAGTGGCTCCCACTTCTACAGGACAGCAAACGTAAGCTGCTGACAATCACTTTCAAGGCCCTTCACCATCAATCCCTACCCCGCCTATCAGCTCTCATTCGCTACCAAGTTGTCGGTGCTCGCCTTCGATCCGTCCCTGATGTGAGTATTGGCTGCCCGCTCATTACATTTTCAAACACCTTTGTGCTTTCTCTCCCACTGCCCACGTGCTTGGGAGGTTCACTGCATAAACATCCACAAAATCAATTCGTAATCCACGTTCAAATCCCTCCTCAGAATGCTCATTTGCCATGATACCTACAAAACACTTGACCCAAGATGCTGGTCAGTGTTCTCACTATTTACTTGTACTCCCCAGTCTGTCTGAATGCATCTGTTAGCTCTTGTGTTATACTTAGATATCTAACTCCTCGGGGAAAGGACCATTCTGTTTACAAAAAGAGAGCAAAATGAAGTCCATACGTGGACTCCTAAATGCTATGGTAACATAAGCAAAAATAATTTAGAGTGAGTCGTTTGGACTAGCCAGATATTAGCAATACTAAGAGAGAGACCCTGGACCACATTGTCGAAGAAGCTGCCAATTCAGAGAATGGGCATCCCTGGTTCTCAAGTCATGAAGGAGTGATGCTACCACATTTGGTGTCAGCAGAACAAAGGAAGGCCCAAATAAAGTGGATTAGAGTGACCCAGCCAGGAGGTTACAATCTCACAGGCCTTCCAGACCCCTTCCATTTACTTTGGCTGAGAAATCAATTCAGTTCAAATGATCTGGCAGTGGGAGCCTTTTTGGGACAACAGTGTCTCACTCTGCAATACGAGGGGTTTTCAGGACACCAATCTGCTGTTTCAGGCTTGAAGGCAAAACTGCAGCTCTGAGCTCTACACTGATAGACAAGATCAAGGACAGTCAGGAACCAAGAGCCTTCAGAATTCCATGATGTTTCCGCACATTGTATCCCTCTGCGTCCAGGAGAGGATTAATGACCCTCAAAGTAAGGAAACAGTCTTCTAGCAACCTCTTCTGGCTGCTGGAGGAAGAGCCAGACAGCTGTGAAATAATTAAATCAGCAGGATTCCCAGGGAGAGTGCACCATCTGGCGTTCTCTCTAGATTCTAGAACTAACATCTCAGGACACTGAGAAAGTTCATGCTTCTCTCAAGATCTCTTTCATTAGTCGTACCAATTCCCACACTATTGCGGGAGGGGAGCAATTGGCAAATCCCAAGTAGTGCCAAGTGTCAGCTGCTATTGACAGTCAGAGTTTCAGCTCTCCCGGAAGCCTCTCTTAGCCACGATCTGTTGCAAAGTGTCCTTATGGAAGGAAACAGTACTCTAGCAATGGGGGAAGCTAGGCCAAGCAGGTCAGACAAGCCCCTTCCACCAGGGACATGAGGGATTAGAGAAGGTACTGTATGGAGATACCCAGCTGTCAAAATTAAAACATTCTCTCTCATCTTCTCGATGGCTGATGGATCACAGACTCTGCTGAATGAGACAACAATCTGTCATCTCCACAGGAAAAACAGGTGTCCAGCTACTGTAGTGATGGAGGCATTATAAATAGCTATCACTGACACCGTAGTAACAGCAATCAGAACCCCACAACTGGCCTGATAACAGCGTTCCCAATCCCCCTTTAATAAGCTCAGCTCCCTCTTTTACAATCCCAACACTGCCAACCTGAAAACCCTTCATACAGACCCCTCCACCCAATCCAAATCTCAAAACTTCCTCCTGGAATAATCGATACCTAGCTCTTACATGGTACTTTTTGTCTTTAGATCTCAAAGCGCTTTACTACAGAGGTCAGTACCCTTTGCTCAATGTTACAGAAGGGAAAAGGAGGCACAAAGAGGGAAGCTAATGACAAAACTGGGAATTAAGTCCAGGTCTCTGGAGTGCTAGTCCAGTACCACACACACAAAGTTATCCTTAGGGCTTCTGCTTTTCTGGGCTTATTCATTTCATTTTTCATAATTTATTTTTTAGCTCTTTTTGACTTCCAGGGAGATGCCCCAAAAATCAGGGTTTTCTGGGGCTCTCTCTTTGTACATACACATAGCCCTGTTTCAAACCGCACCAGACAGTGCACTAGGGAACCTACACCAGTAGGGTCTACACGGACCTATTAATGTGCAGTTATTGCAGAAATCACACCCTAGCAGTCCACATTACAGCTCTGTGTGGACAAGTGCTTAGCTACAAACCAGGGAGCATTGCCTGCATAAACAAACTGCACTGCGAAAGGGGTGAAGTCAGCATGAATTGAATAATCATTGCCAGGGCTGATTGGATAAACAGAATTTTTTTTTAATCAAGGGTGTTTTATGGGCATTTATCAATTAAAACCTAAAAGTAGAAGCCCTCGCTATACTACATGCTCCTCTGTACAGATTCCCTGATCTCCCTCTCCCATAATTCTCATTATCCCAGACTGAACCTCTTTTAATAAATAAAAGTAAACATCAGGCAGTAGGAACCCAGAGGGGAGACAGCTATAACTCCAGTTGCAATGCCATTGCCCCTTGCAAGGAGGTTTTTTTTGGGAAGGCAGGACTCAGTGTAACACATTGCAACCCACAAAGGGACTTTCTGCCCTTCCTTTAGGAATACAGGGTTAATACTCAGCCCTACATTGCACTGCCTTACACACAATGGATGGTTTAGTGATTACTGGGCTGGGACACAGGAGACCTGGGGGATCACAATCCCAGCTCTGCCACTCACTTCCCACGTACCCTTACACAATCTCACAAGGAAAAAACACACTCCTATTCCTCCACCCTTTACCTGTGTCAATGCCAGGCGACTCTAAGCTCCTTGGGGCTGGGGCTGTCTCTCACTAGGTGTCTGTACAGCGCCGAGCGCGGCTGGGCCCCTGGGTGCTACTGTAATACAGAGACCTACTTTAACTCTCAAGCCAGAGGGGCTTAGAGGGCCGCGGAAATCGCCACCAGCAGACAGGCTGCAAGACGACCCACGCGCGAAACCAGCCCGCAGGTCCACGCCCCAGATCTCCAGCCCGTGCGTGGGGCGGCAGCACTCGGACCCCCCGGCGGGCTGGGACCCGCGTTCTGAGAACCGGCCGGGGCGCCGCGGGGGCCGGGTCCCGGGACTGGGGCGCTCGGGGCGGGGCGGAGGGGCAGGGGGGGTCCCCCTGTCAGTGGCCGCGCCAGGGCCCGGCCCGCGTCGGGGGATCGGCCGGGCGGGGGCGTGCTGGGGCCGGGCCTGGGTGGGAAGGGCCCGTGCCGCGGTCGGAGCTGGGGGAGAGGGGCCGGTGGAGCGGAGCGGAGCGGCGCAGCCCTTACCGGCTCCGGTAGCTTCCCTACCGCGACTCCTGACCCAGCGCGGCCGGGACTCCCTGCTCAGACAGCGAGCAGAGCCTGCGCTACGGTGGCCGCCAACAGCCTGAAGAGCTCCGCCCGCGAAGCGTCTCCTGCCTATCAGTGTCTATGTGTGACTCCTCCCCTCAGACACACACTAACCCCGCCCCCAACTGGGGCATCAAACCTCTCCCCCCATATCTGCCCCCCTGCTCTGGGGCATCAACCCACCTGGGTATCAACCCCCAGGACCTCGGGTTTCCAACTTTTTGCGCAAAGGGTAACACCCCATGCCACGCCCCTTCTCTGAGGCCCCGCCCCTTCCCGCTCCCTCCTCCCCCCACTCACTCCCACCCTCACCCATTTTCATCAGGCTGGGGGTTGGGGTGGAGGCATGAGGGCTCTGGCTCGGCGTGTGGGCTCAGGGGTGGCGCCAAGGATAAGGGATTTGGGGTGCAGGAGGGGGCTCCAGGCAGGGGGAGTTTGGGTGCAGGAAGGAACTCTGGGCTGGGGTAGAGGGTTGGAGTGGGCTATGAGAGGAAGTTTGAGTATGGCAGGCACCACCTCCACAGCTCCGATTGCTCACGGTTCCCAGCCAATGGGAGCTGCAGAGCCGGCCCTCGGGGCTGCAAGGACCTGACAGCTGCTTCCCAGAGCTGTGCTGAGCTAGGGCAGGCAAGCAGGTAGCCTGCCTTAGCTACAGGCCCCCGCTGTATCACCACCAGGACTTTTAATGGCCCAGTCAGCGGTGCCACCTGGAGCCACCAGGGTTCCTTTTTGACTGGGCATCAAACTGGGCTTCCAGTCAAAAACTGGATGCCTGGCAAACCTACCAGGGCCTCCCTCCACTGGGGTATCAATCCCCCACTGCCTCCTTCCACTGAGGCATTAGCCCCGCCCCCCACTCCTGGGGCATCAACCCTTTACTGCCTCCCTCCTTTGAGGCATTAGCCCCCACTACCTCCCTCCACTGGGGCATCAACCCCCAGGGCCTCCTTCCACTGTGGCATCACACACACACGCCCACTGCCTCCGTCCACTGGGGCATCAACTGCCCTTGGTATCTACCCAACAGGACTCCCCTCCACTGAGGCCTCAACTCCCCATCCCGCACACTATCCCTGGGACATCAATCTTCTACTACCTCTCTCCACTGAGGCATCAACCCCGCACTACTTACCCCCCAGGTATCAACCCCTCCACCCCACTGGGGCACTCCCCTTTTGCTTTGTTGTAGTATCTCACACTGGCTTTAACTACATCTCCGCTATCCCCCTCCCACACTGGGACATTTATCCACTACACTCTACCCTCCACCCTCATGTACATTAAACCTCTGCTCCCTGTTGTATTCCACACAACACTGGAGCATTCAGTTACTGTGCCAGGAGAGCAGAGGGACAACCAGGGCTTTAACCACATAGTGTCTGTGCCTGTTTCAGCTGTTGCTAGCACCCCAAACCATCCCTCTATGTGCTTCCTCAAAGACCCCCACTGTATGTGACACTTCCAGTGAGGTACTAACCCTGCCATCCTTACCATTCCACCCCTACCAGGGCATTAGCTGCCACTGCCAACTGGATATGAAGCATAAACCGATATCCACTTGCAGGTATTATCCCCTTTCACTTGTACTACACATATCCTCACGTCTAAAGAAAACCTTGGGTTTAATTTTATCAGAGAGTCCAGTCCTGTTTTATTTGAACTCTAGTCTCTATAGAGGTTGTAAGCTCTTTAAGAAGGGACGTTCTTCCTGTTTGTACAGCACCTAGCACCACGAGAGTTCAGATCCCCTCCTGGGCCTCTGAGCAGTACTACCATGTTGTTATTAGGGGCCAGAATGCAACACATCTTTGCTGACACTGACAACATTTAATTTCAATAGCAACATTGATCCCAATGGGATTCCTCTGGTGATCAGTTACATCTGATATCATCTAATAGCACAGGAGAGCTGACATCCCAGAACCATTTATGCAAGTCAGGCTGGACTCAGGCTTGGTGAGCCCTACGTAAGATCACAGACTTCACAGTTACAACTTTGGGGGGGAGGGGAAGGGGGTTAATTTTGTTTTTCAAATAGCTAGGTAATTCTTTAGGTAATGAATGACAGTGATTTAGGAGGCACCTTGGAAACCAAGCCCAGAAACAAACCTGTGCTGAGTTTTAATATTTTCACTGCCCCTTTTCCTGCATTACAGCAAACAGAGCTTTTCAGTGTCAAACCACTGTATCCCTTAGCAGAACAGGACATAGCTGTGATCCACAGAGCAGTCAAATTTTGTCATTCTGTTCAGTCTTTATCTCTGTCTGTAAAAACCTATTTGTATTTTTTTCTGAATCTATTAACATAAAGTGTTTGTGATATTACAGTTTGAGTCCATGATCATGTAAAAACTCCTCACCCAAGCAGAAGTGTCCCTTGAAAATACAGAGATGAGAAACCTCTCCTGAAAATGCAGCTTGAGAAAAGTGGTTTTGGTGATTCAGTAAAGAGATCACAGCCTCAGAGCTGGTGCCAAAACCGTGAGGCGATGGAACACTCAGTCATTTGGCTGAGACGCAAAGCCCAGACCATCTTCACTTATATTCAGTGTAAACTATAAGAGTACAGATATTACCCCCTTTCCTGGCAATTTTACTTGTAGTTCCTATAATTTTGCCCCTTTAACAGTCCCTACTATTTTATTTGCTGCTTTCTCTCTTAAAATGTTCTGTTACATCATTAGCACAGGTGTAATATTCCACCCAAGGGCTGGCTGCATATCACTAGTGAGTGAAGCAACTTATCTCTGGACATACCTCCTCCATTTCTTACAAACCCCAAACATAATAATGTCCATACTAGCACAGTGATTCTCAGCTTGCAGCCCAGTCAGCACGCAGCTGCGGCCCCTGTGACATCCTCTGGGCCATATGGTTTTGGACACAGCCCACATAACACAGTAGGCCGCATAAGTAGGTTCAAAACCACTGATCCAGCCCAGTATCCTGTCTTCCAAAAGTGGCCAGTGCCAGATGCTTCAGAGTGAATGAACAGAACAAGGCAATTATTGTGTGATCCATTCCATCACCCATTCCCAGCTTCTAGCGGTCAGAGGTTTAGGGACACCTGGAACATGAGGATGTGTGCCTGACCATCTTGGCTAATAGCCACTGACTGACCTAGCCTCTATAAACTTACCTACTTCTTCTTTGAACCTAGATACACCTTTGGCCTTCATAACATCCCCTGGCAACAAGTTCCGTAGGTTGATTGTATGTTGGATGAAGTAGTACTTCTTTATATTTGTATTAAACTTGCTGCCTATTAATTTAATTGGGTGAGTCCTGCTTCTTGTGTTATGCAAAGGGGTAAAAAGACTTCCTTATTCACTTTCTCCCCAACAGTCATTTCACAGACCTCTATCATATCCCTCTGTCATCTCTTTTCTAAGATGAACAGTCCCAGACTTTTTAATCTCTTCATATGGAAGCTGTTCCATACCCCTAGTCATTTTTGTTGTCCTTCTCTGTATGTTTTCCAATCCCAGTATATCTTTCTTGAGATGGGGCAACCAGAACTGTACACGGTTGAAGGTGAATTTATATAATAGCACTATATTTTTTTGTCTTATCTATCCCTTTCCTAATGGATCCTAACTTTGTTAGCTTTTTTGACTGCCACTGCACCTTGAACAGATGTTTTCAGAAATCTATTCACAATGACTCCAAGATCTCTTTCTTGAGTGGCAATATCTAATTTAGACTCCATTAGTTTGTGTGTATAGTTGGGATTGTATTTTCCAGGGTGCATTACTTTGCATTTATCAACATTCAATTTCATCTGCCATCTTTTTGCCTAGTTTAGGGAGATCCCCGTCTTTGCAGTCTGCTTTGGACTTAACTATTCTGAGTAATTTTATATTGTCTACAAACTTTGCCACCTCACTGTTTCACCCCTTTTTCAGATCATCTAGGAATATGTTGATCAGCACAGGTCCCAGTACAGATCCTTGAGAGGACGCCTTTATTTACCTCTTTCCACTGTGAAAATTGACCATTTATTCCTACCCTTTGTTCCCTATTTTTTAACCAGTTACTGATCCAGTACAGGATCTTCCTTCTTATCCCATGACTGCTTCGTTTGCTTAACAGCCTTTGGTGTGGGACTTTGTCAAAAGCTTTCTGAAAGTCCAAGTACACTACAGCAACTGGATCACCCTTGTCTACGTGCTTGTTGACATCCTTAAAGAATTCTAATGGATTGGTGAGCCATGATTTCCCTTTACAAATGCTATGTTGACTCTTCCCACACAAATTGTGTTTATTGGTGTGTCCGATAGTTCTGTTTTTTACTATAGTTTCAAACACCCGCTGAACACTTACCGCAGCTTGGAGGTCTAAGAACTTTAGAAAATGCTTTTACTTACTTCCAGGCAAAAGGCAACATGGAAAGTAACATACAATGCTACTACATACATTCCTTAAACAGAAATCTCAAACTCAAATGACCAAAAGGGCCACATGAGAACTAATGCACTGGCCTAACGGCTGCATCGACACACACACCCTGTCCCAACCCGCCCGCCGCCATGAGGCCCCGCCCCTGCCCTGCTTCTTCCCCACCGCCATTCCAACCCCTTCTCCAAAGTCCCCACCCCAATCCACCTATTCCAACCCCTTCCCCAAATCCCTGCCTCTTCTCCCCCTCCTCCCCATGCGTGCAGTTTCCCGCTTTTCCCCACTTCCCTCCTGGAAACCGCTAAGCCGCCAAGCAGCAGGCGGGAACTGCCTGAAGGTAGGTAGAGCAGTGGGGGGGAAGTCAGGGAGCTTAGCAGCCACAGGAAATAACTCGGGGAGGTGGAGGCGGGGGAGGCGCGGGGAACTTGGAGGGCGGCAGTAAAGAACTCCGCGGCTGCATGTTTGAGACCCCTGCTCTAAAAAACTGGGGAAATAACTGTTGAGTTTAGGCGGCCAACCAGGCTCTCAACAGCCAAGGTCATAAGACACAACAATAGGTTACTCCTACATTAAAGAGGCAGATCGTGGTAAGCAACACTACTGCTAAAAAGTAGGTATAAGATTAGAGGGAGATTTTGCCCTGGCTGAGGAATGGAAGGTTTATCTAAAGTGAGGTGTAGTGCTTCAAAGACTAGGTTCTTTTGTAGTCCTAATCCACCAGTACATAAGGCAACTCTTACACTTTTATTGCGGCTGCTACCTGGGGAGAGCTGAGAGAGAATGAGGAAGTACAATTACTCATAGTACAGGTGGCATCATGGCAGAGTCGAATAACCCAAAAGAGTTGTGTTTATCTTTGAACATAACAGAATTCTGTTTTATTTTATTTTCCTTCCAACAGCTGCAAGGACGACCTTGGTAGCTGGCACTGTTGCCTACATAAATCAGAATCAGAGTTATCTAGAGAATTCCAGTGTCCATCTTATACACAGATTCATAAGGATCAATACCGCTGGACTTCTTCGTGAAGCACCATCCCGTACCCAAGGGAATTCTACCCCTGCTCAGAGTCAATGGTGGAGTCCCTGTAACTTCACTGACTGACTTTATAGCCTCCTCAAGGAAAAGAAATCCACCACAAGAGTTTTCACAATATATTTCATTAAGAGTAAATGTCTAAGAGAACAAGTGGTTAGAGCATCCTGCAGTGAACATTCTGGAGGACCCCAGTGTAAATGTCCCAGGAGAAGAGTTACATTTCCATGCATTTTTCAGATTTCATAATTCTTCACCTCCGGGGGCTCTTTGCTGGGATCGCCCCCTCGCTCTAGGTAGAGGTTATTGTAAGGATACTGCTTCGGTCCCTGCAGAGAAACATAGCTGTGAAGCAGAAAACTCAACACAATCAAGCAGGCAACTTAGAAAACCTGTGGGCATATGCTTCACACTCACAGAGTGTTTCATCTCTTTGTTGCACCATGTGACACTCACAGCACCACTCTGAAGCAAATGTTCTCCCACTATTACAGATGGGGACAGTGGGGCCCTGAGACACCATGGCCAACAGCCTGAAAGATATTTTAGCATCTAATTCCTATTGACTTCTATAGGAGTTACATACCTAAGTATTTCTGAGGAGTTGGGACTAAGTGACCTGTCCAAAGCCACACTGCTGGTGCAGAGCTTTCGTATCCCCAAGTTATTCAACCTCAAGAGGATACTGCTCTGGACATCTGGCAGTGGTATACAGAAATAGTTCTTAGGAGACCTCTTCCCCCTGCTCCACCTCATTACTCACCACAGGCATGTAGGATGGATACTTTTCTCCAAGCCAAAACATACACAGCATGAAGGCAATAAAGAGCAACAATTGATTGCGCATGCTGTGCCAGGATACCACCGTGGGGGACGTGTTAACACGGGTCCGGAGAAACATGTCAAAGTCCCAGTGCATCTAAACAACACAGGGAGAGGCTCGGTTACATTATTCCAATAGTACTCTGCAAATCTCTGGCTCTTCATCCGAAAAATTTAACGCAGTTTGCAGACCTTAGACATCACGATGCTACCAGAAGGAAAACGTTACCCTCATTTTACAGATGGGGATACAGTCACAGAGAAACTAAGTGACTTGTCCGAGATCAAGGACAGAACTCAGGAACCCGGAGTTCCAGCTTTCTGCTCACACAATTAGACGATATTACTTCATTTTTTGTTCATTTTTCAAAAAATACCATGAAAACCCATATTTATCCACCCACAACCACTTTCACCGTGTCTCAGAACCTCTTTTGATCTCATGGTGCTTCACAAAAAGGCACAGCAGGAATTGGTACAATGGTTTGTAGGGAGTTCCTGGCATCCGAGGACCCCACAGAAGTATATTGCTGAGTGGAGTTAGAACAGCAAAAAAAATCAAAAGTGATTTCCTGCTACTTTGGAACAGGTTCCTGATCTTCATACTTGTCTATAATGCATCAGGCACCATTATTTAACTGTAACAGATTAAAGATGGATGGGAGTTATCCTATGACTGCCACAGGTTGAATACAATTGCTTGAACAGATGCACATTTAAGCTTTATTCATGAGGGACTTTCAGCCTAGAAGCTAAAAGTCAAGCATGTTAAACATAAGCGGCTAAGCCAAGGGTGGGCAAACTATGGCCGTGGGCCACATCTGGCCTGTGGACCCCTCCTAACTGGCCTGCCTGAACTCCCAGCTGAGGATGCTTCCTCCAACCCCTCCGCCCGCCCTCTCCCGCAGTTTCAGCAAGCCACAGGCAGCGCTTTGGCCCGCGGCTCCTCCTGGGCAGCTCTGCAGCGGCGTGGCTACAGCGGCACTGCGTGCTCCTCGGGGCAGCGTCTGGCTCCAGCAGGCTGCGCGGAGCTGGACACACCGCTCTAAGCGGCATGGTAAGGGGGCCAGGCTGGGTGGGTTGGATAAGGGGCAGGGGATTCCAGGAGGTGGAGGGGTGGTCAGGGGGGTTGGATAGGGAGTGGGAGTCCTGGGGATCTGCGGATAGGGAGCAGGGGAGGTTGGGTAGGGGTGAAGTCCTGGGGAGGGGTCTAAGGAGGGGGTGGTCAGGGGACAAGGAGTGGGGGGATTGGATGGATCTGGGTTCTGAGGGGGGCAGTCAGGGGGTGAGAAGTGGGAGGAGGTCAGATGGGGGCAGAGGCCAGGCTGTTTGGGGAGGCACAGCCCTCCCTACCCAGCCCTCCATTCAATTTTGCAATCCCAATGTAGCCTTTGGGCCAAAAAGTTTGCCCACGCCTGGGCTAAGCAGAACACACAACCAGAATGCAGACAACTCAATGTTTCTGATCACATACTGTCTTCACTTTCCCACTTCCTTATTTCAGATGGTGGCTGATGGTGGGCCTGACTGCATAGCTGTTTGATCTAGCACCAGGGGAGCCAGATTCTCACCATTACAAACAAAACCATCTCTTACAAGCAAAGAGGACAGTTTTAACTATTTCCAACACTTCTCACTGAAAGCACTTGTGCTCCATTGTGACCAAGAGACAGTATGTGCAACGGGAAATTACCACAACCCCAAATCACCCCAGGGGCAGAAAATATCAATACAAGGTCTTCTCAGCATTAGAGAGAGCCAAAACGCCTAGGTATCTTGAATCACTGCAATGCTTCTCACGCACCATTGCTTTTAAAAGCTCAATAGCCAAGCTGACGATTCCCAAGCCTTTCTATACTGCACCTATGATCCTCGCTTCATGGGAGAATGTATTGAGAGAGATTAGATAACTACTCAACGTAAATTCAAGTCGCAGCATTGCTATAGGGCAAAACACTGCCTTGAGTTACTATTAGTCCTCCCTCCACTATAAACAATTTCTTCAGCCAGGCACTTTGGAATCCCCAGTACACAAACAAAAACTTGTTTTCCCTCTAGTTCTATTGCTTAGGGACAGCTCATGTCATCAACCAAGCGAAATAATGATGGTTCAGTTTCAACCACCTACAGAAACCCCACATTCTCTTACCAGTAAGAGTAACTAATCATCGGGAGATGACTCTTAAGTCTATTTTGCTAGTGTCAGAAAGGAAGTTTCAAGGAAGGAAGTTCTAGGTAAAAGGCCATTCAGCACCTATTCCATTGAAAAGCAACCTCAGAACCAGTGACTGAAGCCACTGGGCTGGAAGGGCATGAACTTCTGTGATCTAGCAGAAAGGATGGTTTAGTGATGCAGACATCAGATCTGAAGCAGTTAAGACTCTTCGATACATGTTGAAATCCCAGTACGATTGACTCAGCCCTTCACCTTACTATGGAAGATATTAAGATACAGAGGCTCTGTTTCATCTGCATGGACACTGAAAATCCTTTGCGTGGAGGGCTGGGGGTGGGGAGGTCAGAATAGGGATTTACCCTGACTTTCTTGGCCTAAGCTTTCCTTTCCAAACATCGGTGTGAGATTATAAAGTATTACATAAATATTGTTCGTCTAACTGAACATTAATACTCAGTAAAAACAAAAAGATCCACAATCCCTACCGGCTCTCCCCAGTTTTGTCTCAGACCGGGGTAGTCCCACTGATACCAGGGATCTTTCTCATGTTGAGATCGGTCAGGAAGTTTGGGATAATCACCAAATCTATTGGAAACATACAAATAAAAAAGAAATCATTTATATCCATTGTATGATACAGATCATTAGGAAAATCTATTAAAATGGAACAGCAGAGCAAGAAAAGTATTAGCTACAGTAGCTCTTGAACCTACAATATTTTAAAAACATGTTAACCAACATGGCATTGCTTGCCTTCATACTTATGACTTTGCTTATATGGTACATCCTCTTCCCCTGTCTTATTTATTTTGTCTTTATATGGTCAAATTGCAAGAGGTACTGGAATTTGCTCAGCTTCTCTTCCTCTTTTTGTGACTATCTCAAATGTGGGGAGGGATGGCTTAAAACATTTAACTTGAAAGGCATTTTGCAGTTGGATCACCATTAACACCATATTCCAGGTTTTTGTGTCCCCATTGTCATAGTAACTGAGCACCTCACAAATGTTAATTTAGCCACACAAGACCTGTGTGAAGAAGGGATATATTATCTCCATTTCACAGACGGGGAACTAAAGCATGGAGAATGACTTGCTCAAGGTCATACAGTCTGTGGCAAAGCCTGGAACTGAACCCAGACCTTCTGCATCCCAATCCAGTGCCTATATGATCATCCTTCATCCCAACATTATGTTCTCCGTCCTCCATAATGTGTTGCACACTCAGCTCCAGTGACTTGTTTTTATTTAACCTTTTAGAGTACTCTGCCTTTTTGGAGTGTTGAGGGGTACATAAAATGTTTAATACTGCAGCAGGGTACCTCAAGCACTTCAGTTGTAAGTAGTTTATATACTATTAAATAGATACTCCCTGCAGCCCGGTACCAGCTGATACCTGCTCTTGCCTTTCTTCAAGGGTCTAATAATCTCAATGCCTTATGTAGCTCACCCCATGCCATCATCCGGATATGGCTCATAGTCCTCCACCCTCATGTTGTATTTCTTAGCAGCAGCTGCCCTTTCCTCTGGAGTCTTGGGGTAAGGTCCAGGCAACAATTGCTTGGGAAAGTCCGAAGCTGAAGGAAGAAAACACAAGTCAAAGCTCTTTGGGAGTCTCATCATAACAGGGTATGTTCACGGAGGATGGATAAATCAGTAGCTATTAGCCAGGATGGACAGGGATGTTGTCCCTAACCTGTTTGCCAGAAGCTGGGAATGGGCGACGGGGGATGGATCACTTGATGATTATCTGTTCTGTTCATTCCCTCTGGGGCACCTGGCATTGGCCACTATCGGAAGACAGGATACTGGGCGAGGTGGATCTTTGGTCTGACCCAGTATGGCCCTTCTTATGTTCAGGTCAAAGGCAAAACCAGTAACTGCCTATGATGGCTATACCACCACAATACGTGGCAGACGGCGAAAGGAGGGGCTGCTTCACAGGATCACCCCCACCCCGAGGTTAGGGTGCAAATGACTTGCATTGGGGGCATCAGACACAAGAATCCAGGTCTGTGGGCGGGGGGCGGGCGCTTCTCCTCCTCCTCACCTGATTCTGCAATTACTGAATCACCGACAAGGATCCAGGGATGTATAAGAGACTGTCCCCACTAAAGGGGCCCCCCCCCCATTGCCCCCCCCCCCCAGGGGCACCCAGAGCCCCACCCGGCGCTGCAGACGCCCAAGGACACGGTGCCCCCAGGCCTGCGCTGCCCCGTCACCCGCGGCGCAGCACGCCGCTCGCTCGCTGACCTGCTCGGGCCCCCAGCGGGGCTGCCCGACCCCCCGCCGCCCGTAGCAGGGTCGCCGCCCGCAGCCAGCGGGCACCGCGCACCCCCACCACCGCCATCAGCTCCCCTCCGCACACAATGCGCAGGCGCTACAGGGACGGCGGCCGGATAGGGTCAATAGAGCGGAGGGGCGGATTCGGAGTTACTAGACAAGACGAGCGGAGTTGGGAGGGGCAGGGGCGGAGTCAGAGGCTCGCGGGCTTTGGCGGTGGGAGGTGGAGGGGTTGGGGAGGTGGGTCAGAGGCATTTGGAGAGGCGGGAGGGTTAGGGGGGCTCGCAGGGGTGGTTGGGGCAGTGGGGGGCTCAGGGAGGTTAGAGGGATTTGGGGAGGTGGGATAAGAGGTGGGTGAGGGGTTTGGAGAGATGGGGGAGTTAGAGGGATTTGGGAAGATGGGGGGGCTCAGAGAGATTTGGGGAGGGAAGTTAGAGTTGTCTGAAGAAGTGGGGGGTTGGCAGTGTTAGCATGATGGGGACTAGAGGGGTTTGGGGGACAGCATGGGTGAGGAGGTCAGGGGCCCAATGGGAGGGATGGGTGAGGTTAGAGGGGCTGTGCGGTGGGATGGGGCAGGGAACTCAGATGATTTGAGGTGAGATGGGGATTTAGGTGCTGGCCTCAGAGAGGAGATTAAAAAGGTTTGGGTGAAGTGATGGCTCTTGGGGTGCCAGCTGCACTGCAGCCCTTTCCTGCCCAAGGCTGTGCCTGGTTGGAAGGTATCTCACAGCTCTGTCCCCCTAGCCTGGCAGTGATGCCTCTACCTCTCCTTTTGCCCGTCTCCAGGGGCTGAAGCACTTCATTGTCCAGTTGCTCTCCCAAATAGCACTCTACAAACCTAATCCCGTGTGCTATAGGGGATGGGCTATTTTATTAGCAGCTCTATAGAACTAGATTGAGAATCATACCAATGAAACACACCTGTTTCCAGGCAGGTCATATGGAAAATTAGACCAGCCCTAACCAGTGTGGTTACCTGGATTCAGGGCCGGCTCTACCTTCTTTGCCGCTCCAAGCAGCTCAAGAGGGAAGACTTGAGTTACTGCAGGCATGCCACTGAAAAGGAAGGAGCGGCTGCCGAAAGCAGCTCTTCCCTCTTCAGCGGCACGACTGTGGCAGCTCAACACTCTTCCCTCTTCAGCGGCGCTACCACAGGTGTGCTGCTGAAAGCCACCTGAGTGCCACCCTGACAGCTCCTGGAATGCTGCCCCCTGCCATTTGCTGCCCCAGGCACCTGCTTGCTAGGCTGGTGCCTGGAGCCGGCCCTGTCTGGATTACTACTGCCAGTTCTGGGATAGCTCTTCCACAATGCAAACTGCAAAAACCTTCCCTGCTTTCCCCGCACAGACCTTTCCTGCAGCATTACAGGAGCAGCCATGTTTTCTTACCTCTCTTCTGTGTTCTCATTCCCTGGCTCACGTCCATGTTGCAGTATTATCAGATGCTTTCTCATTCCTCTGGTTCTACCAGCTCCCCACCATAGCATTAGTTAAGCTTTCCTATTTTCCCATTTCCCCTTGGCCATCCTCTCCAGCTAACACTTATCCAGCTACTTTATGGGACTTCCCCTGCTGTCTCTTTCTTCCATCTCCTTGGCTCAGAGTTACAATCTGTCATTACCAGAGTTCACCCACCATTATTTTGTTAGGGCAGGGAAGCCAAGTTTTACCTAGACAAAAACATAGCAATGTTATGAGTCTGATTTGGTAGCACTCCACACTCACTTTGCCCAGAGGTGACTGTGTCAAGTACAATGCAGCCCTGGATTGGGCCTGTGGTACTGATAAGAGTTTAGGCTTCAATCTGCAATGAATTGTGCATTGATCAGCATCCACTGATTTTGCTCATGTACTGCTGCTGGTTAGACCAGGCCTCCGGTTCAGTGGAATGGTTCACATGTGTGAGTCTTTGTGGGATCAGAGCCTCAGTCTGAAATAGGTTTGGGCAACACTGTCTTTTTGTTCTGATTTGTTCATGAGCTTCTCCCAAAAGTTCATAGTTGTCTGTATCAGTGTTATCAGTTTATGCCAAAATTGCTTTCCTTTAATAGCGAATCTCACAGATGGATAGAAATGCCTTAAACCTAGTCTATGCTACAAAGTTTTGTGGGAATAGCTCATATCAATTTGGTGAGTGAAACACGCTGTCCCAGCAGGAGCCCTTGTATGTCTGTATAAGTGCACATACACTGGGGTTTTTGCTGCATAGAAATATTGCACACACAAAAAAATCACACATCTAACTGACATTGCAGTGCTGGCAAAGTGACTAATATAAACCTGGCCTTAGATTCTCATTTGACAAGTATAGCAAAGGGAAAGAAATTAGGTGTCAACCCTTTTGTTTCTTAGGGGAAACCTGCCCACTCTGTCACTCAAGGAAACAACATACACACTCTTGCAACTTGAGAGAATTTCATGTTCAGCTTGTGCCTACCCATCAAAAACCTACTCTCAAGAAGCAAAATCTCACATCTAAAAATATTATTTAATCAACTATTGTTATTATAATATTGACTTAAAAGCTAATACATGAAAAGGGCATGGATGTGATATTTTTCTCTGGATGTCATCATCTGAAATGTGTTAATGAGAATTTATTACAGATATTATCTTTTGAATACAGGGCAGCATCTTATGGAAAAATAGGATCAATATTAAATAAGATCAATTCTGCAGTTGGCTCCATTATGCAAATTGCCTTTTGTGGATCAGTATCAATATTATTAAAGTTAATACAGGAATGTAATTGTCTTATCTTGGTAGAGCCAGGAAAATATGAACAGCTGAAACAGTATGTTAATTTACTGATGTTATTTTTCAAATGTAGGCCATATATTATTGTAGATAAGATCGATATTAACATTAACAGATTCTACAGTTTACTTCATTATGTAAACTCGGTGGTAGTTGAACTCATTTTCCTTCAGTTATTCACATCAGCTATAACGAGTAATGTCTCTATAATGATCTACATTATAAACCTTTGCAGATCAAAACTTATCACAGATAATTTGTCATTAAACTCATTTGTTCTAATAACAACATTAATTATAAACCTACTAATTTAATGAAGACAATGATAAATTGCATAGAGGTATCTGAAGTACAGTGCAAGTGTATGGATGGGGGTGGGGAGGTTGAAATTTGAACCTATGCAATTTTTTTTCAAAATGGCTTGTCTTGTTTAGATGTTAATAGCTGAGCCCTGCCAAGTCCTTTGTAGTTAAAAAACCGGCATGCAGTGAAGTTACTAAGTCAATTTGGCACAGATCCAGAAAGGTATTCAGGCTCCTAACTTCCATTGAGATAAATGGAAGTTAGGAGTCTAAATATATTTTTATTTAAATTATTTAGTACAGTTGCTAATTTAGGGCCCAGTCCTGCACCACTGAAGTCAGCTGAAGTTTTGCCATTGATTTCAGTGTGAGCAGGATCAAAGCCTATGTCCCAGTTCTGAAAACAGTAAGGGCGAGATTCTCAGGGGTAGTTAGAGGCCTTACTCCCACTGAAATTCTTGGGAGCTAGGCACCTAAATACCTTTGAGGCACCTAAATACCTTAAAGGATACTTTACTTTAAATATACCTGAGTAGTTGCATTGATTTAAGAGGGACTATGACAGACTGACAATATCCTGCATAAACCTTACAGAATTAAGATAAAGTCTATTGAAGGAAGTTAAACCTCATTGAATTAGGTTTAATACCTTTGGGGCCAGTGTATTAAAATTGCAATTGTGTATGAATAACTGCTCTAGGAGGAGGGGGATGCTAATGTAATTCTCCAGTGATCCTCTTTTGAAGCTGGAGAGGTTTGCATCAATTAGTCCAAACTGGATTCTCCAGGGACCAACACACACAAAAAGAATTTTTAGATAAGTAGCATGGTTTTAAACGGGGACAGGAATCCTGGTCCACACAGGGCCCCAATCCCGAGAGAAGGGTTGGAAGGACTGGTCCTATTGAGGCCCCAAAGACTGCGTGCTTGTTCTGAGCTGAAGCTATGATGAACTTGAAATCATAAGGAAAACCTTTGGGTGGAGTATCAAAGACCTGCTCATGCCAGACTCCATGTTAGGATTGGGGTGATCTTTGGTAGGCTTTCATGTAGTTATCATTTTTAATAACTTTTCTCAGTAGTGCTTTTACCTTAAGAATAGAGTAGGAAGAACTGTGTGGTAATTTATAACTTTGCAGTCACACTGTTATCAGTCTCTGAAGAGAAAGCAAGCAGGTCTGTTCAGGCAGACTCTTTTTGCTAAGAATAACACGGTGAAAGCAAAAAGAACAGGAGTAACTTAGAGACTAACAAATTTAGTTAAGCATAAGCTTTCATAGGCTATAGCCCACTTCATCGTACGCATAGAATGGAACACACAGTAGGACATGAAAAGGTGGAAGTTGCCATACCAATTCTAAGAGGCTATTTAAGATGAGCTATTATCAGCAGGAGAAAAAAAACCTTTTGTAGTGATAATCAAGATGGCCCATTTCAGACAGTTGACAAGAAGGTGTGAGGATCCTTAACATGGGGAAATAGATTCAATTTGTGTTATGACCCAGCCATTCCCAGTCTCTATTCAAGCCTAAATTAATGGTATCCAATTTGCAAACTAATTCCAGTTCAGCAGCTTCTCGTTGGAGTCTGTTTTTGAAGTTTTACTGTTGTAAAATTGTCACCTTCAAGTCTGTTATTGAGTGACCAGAGAGGCTGAAGTATTTTCCTACTGGTTTTTGAATGTTATGATTCCTGATGTCAGATTTGTGTCCATTTATTCTTTTGTGTAGAGACTATCCAGTTTAGCCAATGTACATGGCAGAGGTGCATTGCTGGCACACGATGGCATATATCACATTGGTAGATGTGCAGGTGAATGAGCCCCTGATGGCGTGGCTGCTGCAATTAGGTCCTATGATGGTGTCACTTGAATAGATATGGGGACAGAGTTGGCATCGGGTTTTGTTGCAAGGATAGGTTCCTGGATTAGTGTTTCTGTTGTGGGGTGTGTGTTTGCTGGTGAGTATTTGCTTCAGGTTGGGGGGCTGTCTGTAAGCGATGACTGGTCTGTCTCTCAAGATCTGTGAGAGTGAGGGATCGTCTTTCAGGATAGGTTGTAGATCTTTGATTATGCGCTGAAGAGGTTTTAGTTGGGGCTGAAGGTGACAGCTAGTGGCGTTCTGTTATTTTCTTTTTGGGCCTGTCCTGTAGTAGGTGACGTCTGGGCATTCTTCTGGCTCTGTCAATCTGTTTTTTCACTTCAGCAGGTGGGTATTGTAGTTTTAAGAATGCTTGATAGAGATCTTGTAGGTGTTTGTCTCTGTCTGAGGGATTGGAACAAATGCGGTTGTATCTTAGAGCTTGGCTGTAGACAATGGATCATGTGGTGTGTCCTGGATGGAAGCTGGTCAGTAGGTTTCCAGTATAGGGTGGTGTTTATGTGACTATCGCTTATTAGCACAGTAGTGTCTAGGAAATGGACTGCTTGTGTGGATTGGTCCAGGCTGAGGTTGATGGTGGGATGAAATTGTTGAAATCCCGGTGGAATTCCTCAAGGGCTTCTTTTCCATAGGTCCAGATAATGAAGATATCCTCCGCTTAGAAACAGGATAATCATACTTAGCTACTCATAATTTTTTCATTGATGCCTGACTTTATATACTTTGTACAAAATATGTTGCAATTGTATAATAGTGGTGATATCAATGATATAAATGATCATATTAAATCATACAGCATCATACCTGGTCAGGAGAGAGAGAGAGATTCAGGTCTCTACGGTCCCAAGAGAGGTGATGGCTTAGCAGCCAGAAGCCTAAAGGTGGGTGCCTTTGCTGAACCGTAGAGGGAACTGTGACAGGGACTACTCACGTGATTAAAGTTAAACATATGCATTAGGACTGTCAAATTATTAAAAAAATTAATTGTGATTATTTGCACTGTTAATAATAGAATACCATTTATTTAAATATTTTTTGATGTTTTCTACATTTTCAAATATATTGATTTCAATTACTACACAGAATACAAAGTGTAGAGTGCTCACTTTATATTTATTTTTGATTACAAGTATTTGCACTGTAAAATAACAAAACAAATAATATTTTTCAATTCACCTAATACAAGTACTGTAGTGTAATCTCTTTATTATGAAAGTTGAACGTACAAATGTAGAACTATGTACAAAAATAACTGTTTTCAAAAATAAAACAGTGTAAAATTTTAGATCTTGCAAGTCCACTCAGTCCTACTTCTTGTTCAGCCAATCGCTCACACAAACAAGTTTGTTTACATTTGCAGGAGATAATGCTGCCCACTTCTTGTTTACAATGTCACAGGTGTCCTCATGGCACTGTTGTAGCCAACATGGCAAGATATTTATGTGCCAGATATGGTTAAGATTCATATGTCCCTTCATGCTTCCACCACAATTCCAGTGTAGACAGTGCACCGCCCCTTGCGGAGATGGGGTTTTTTAGGGTGCTGGGAGAGCTCTCTCCCAGCACCATGCCAAGACTACACAAACCACATTAAAGTAACATGAAACATTTTAATACAGTGACACCTGTGCGTGGAGCCATCCTATCCAGCCCAAAGAAACCTCAGCCCTAGGTCCTGGTTCTGCTGTTGACCCCTTTTCAACAAAGCACTCAAGTATGCGCTTATCTTGACTTCGGTGGTATTGAAGCATGCACTTTGTAGAACATGGACAGAGTTATGTCCTTGAAGGTTTGGCACCCATTTCCTGAAGGTATTCCCACACAATTCCCACAGAAATCAATAGGAGTTTAATACTCACTGGAAGGTGAATTTGGAAGAGACAGGGCAGCCTTAGCTTCGCTCTGGACACGTGCCCGCAATGCTATGCGACACTGGAGAAGTGTATCAGCTGCCACTGGGCATGATGCGAGGAATGCCAGGAGCTGGGAGTCCTGGTGCCACAGGTGAAGAACACAAATCACTATCATCACTACAAGAGCTAAAACCATGCTGGAGAGGACCCTGAAGGATGTCATCTGCTGCCAATACGGAAAACCTGAAATGGGTGCCAGACGAGGGAAGTCATTTAAGGTGACATGCAAGTGGGATGCCAGCAACCACTTCCTCCTCAGGGGCAGCTTCACCCGATTTGCTGACTGGAGGTTCATCCATGGGGCCCGGCTCAACTGCGTCCCACTGAACGGAGCCGTCTGCCACAGGAATTGGGACAAGCGATGCAGAAAGTGTGGCTACGCCAACAAGACGCTGCCCTGCATCCTATGTAGCTGCAAGCTCCATTCGAGAGGTTGGCAGCTGCGACACAACGCCATCCAAGATCACCTGGCCAGAGCCATCCCACCACCTGTAGGGAAGGTTGCTGTAAGGTTCCATCCCCGGAACTGACGGCCAACTGCGACTGGACATCGTCATCACCAACGAGGACTGGAAGATCATCATGGTGGATGTCACAGTGCCCTCTGAGGACAGGACCCCAGCCTTCCATGATGCCCAGGCAAGAAACATAGAGAAATACGCCCCTCTGGCTGAAACTTTGAGAGCTAAGTGTTACCACGTCCAGACACATGCACTGATTGTTGGAGTCTTAGGCACATGGGATCCCAGTAACGAGCGACTACTGAGAGAATGCGGAATCGGTCAATGCCACGCTTGGCTGATGCGGCAGTTTAGGGTGTCGGATGCCATCAGGTGGTTGAGGGACATCTACACAGAACACATCACTGGACATTGGCAGTACCAGGAGTTATGAGCTGGAGTGCCGATGAGAAGCACTGTCAGGAAAGTAACAAATACTTTCCTCATGGATTGTATTTTCTCAATGGACAATCCAGTGGCAGATTTAGAGTTAGTGGGACCCTGTGTCCAGCTTCATTTTTGCCCTCCCCTCCCCCGGGGCCCAGCCAAGAAAAAGAACATTCTCCCTCATCTCCCCTCCACCCTGTTTATCATTCTTTTTTTCCTTCAGCCTCCTGCTATATGATAAGTAATAGGAAGTAAATGAAAATAAAGTGAGGTATCTTGATTGGGGTAGGGGTGCAGAAGAGGGGGTGGGGGTCAGACTCTGGGAGGGAGTTTGGGTGCTGGGTGCGAGCTCTGGACTGAGGCAGGGGGGTTGAGGTGTGGGAGGGGCTGAGGACTCTAGGAGGAAGTTTGAGTTCAGGGTGTGAGCTCTGGACTAGGGCAGGAGGTTGGGGTGTGGGAGGGATCAGGGGTCGTCACTTTTACCTTGGGGGCACAGCTCCCAAAGCAACTGGCACACCCAGTGGCTCCCAGGCAGGGTAGGAGGGGGACAAGGGGTCTCTGCGTGCTGCTGTCTGCAGGCACCGCCCCAGCAGCTCCCATTGGCCACAGTTATATAATTTTTTAAATAAAATTTTAAACTATCCTTGGGGATCTGGGCCTTCATCAACTGGGGCCCTATGTTACTGAACACAGACCTGAGGTTCCCAATTCCCTCCCTGCTGCTATCTCATTTTTTACCGCTGGGGGCGCTGTAGCCCCTCCCCAGGACATTTCTCCCGCCCGTGCTGCTGGGGCCGCCGCTCCCCCTTCGGAGCCCCTGGGCGTCTCCTCGCTATCGCTTTCCTTCTGTTTCCGGCGTCACTAGGGAGGTGAGGGCGGATGTTTCCGGTTCCGGGTTCCAGTCCCGGGGTAGGCGGCGATGGCTGCGGCCTCCTCCTCCTCGTCCGCGGAGGCCGGGGGCTCCGGGGCCCGGGAGGAGGCCGAGGAGACGGCGGGGCCCGGCTGGAGCGAGTCGCAGTTCCGCCATTACACCTTCCGGACGCGGCCCATCCCCCGGCTCAGCTACAGCGACCCCCGCGCCGAGGAGCTGATCGAGAACGAGGTGCCCGGGCCGCGGGGCTGATGCCTGACTGGGGGTGGGGGTGGGGAGCGCTGGGTGTGTGTGGGGGGGACCTGGGGCTAAGACGGACCCGTGGGACCGCTAAGCCTCTGCCCCACCAGCCTGGGGCATCGCTCACCCTGTGATGCTGTGTCAAGCCACACGCCTCTGGCGGGCGCTGCACTTACACAAACACGGCCAGACAGGGACACACCCAGCTGAGTTACACGAATGTTTCTCCCAGACACTCACCGACCGACAACACAGAGGCGCCAGCGAATCGTCTCCAGTCTAGGACCTCAGAGCTGTACGGTCTCCCCCTGGTCAGAAGGCTGGCTGGTATAAGTTCATTACCCAGTTGGACACACAGTGGCCTTTGTAAACTGAGTAGAGATTTGCCAAGTACTTCAACCAAAACACACGGTTTTAGGTAAAATATGACAGATTTATTAATTACAGAAAGATTTTAAGTTGTGATAAATAACTAGCCTAGAGAGCAAAGTTGGTTACCTAAGAAATAAAATAAATGTGCAGTGTAAGTTTTATAAACTAAACAGAATTTGAATCAAGCAGTGACTCACCCTGACAGGTGACATAGTTCCTCAGTACACAGCCTGGGACGCTCCACCAGCCAGAGGTGCAGACTTTGTGATTTGCTGCGGTGGGGGGGGGGGGTGATCAACTCCTGTGAAGCCCCAGAACCTACCCTGACTCCACCCTTTCCCTCAAGCTCTCACCCACACCTCACCTCTTTCTGCCCTTTCTCTACCCACATCCTACCTCTTCTCACCCCATTCCACCCCTTACCCCGGGCTCACCCTGCCCATCTTCTCCCTGCATGCCGCTGAACAGTTGATTGTTGTGGGCAGGAGGTGCTGCAGGGGAGGGGGAGGAGCTGCTCAGTGGGGCTGCTGGTGGGTTCTGAGCTTCTGCTGTTTTTTTCCTGGGGGTGCTCTGGAGGTGGAGCACCCCCAGAGTTGACGCCTAGGCCTCCAGCCCAGGATCCCCCTCCCCCAGTTCAAAGTCTTTGTCTTCTAGCTGTTTCTTTAGGTCTTGAGTTGTGGGGAGAGTGAGGCCACATGATGATGTCACTTCTCTTTTATAGTTTCTTCAAGCTTGCTGGAAAGATCTTTTGCTGTGATGTGGGTCAAGCAGTCTCCATTGTATATGTGGTTTCTCTGAGATGGTTGTTGGGAAAGTGGATTCTCTTCAATGGGGCATTGATACTTCTGGCTACTCTGTTGTTGTATATAAAAGGCTGGTTGTGGGTCTTCCCAGCCTCACAGCATATTTCAGTAACGCATACATAGCAAAACTTCATAATCTCACATACAATGGTAATATGTGAAATCCAACAGAATACTAATGTTGAACAGATTAAGCCTTTCAAAATGACATCTCACAAGGCATACTTTGTACAGAACATATCATAATTATATGACAGTGCTCAATATGGGAATTAAGGCTTGACAAAGCCCTGGCTGGGATGATTTAGTTGGGGTTGGTCCTGCTTTGAGCAGGGGGTTGGACTAGATGACCTCCTGAGGTCCCTTCCAACCCTGATATTCTATGATTCTATGAAGTGTGCTGCTTTGAGGTATAGAGACTGACAGATAGGGGGTCACAGGGTGTGGGGGGCAGGGCACTAGGTGGTGCTGGGGATGTATGAGGACAAGGCCCAGGAGTGTGATGAGTGGATGGCTGGGGTGATGAGGGTGCTGATGTGTATCTGACAAGGTGTGTGTTTGTGTGGGGGAGATCATGTGCACTGGGAGTTCCTGGTGAGCAGGTGTGAGCACCTCCTGTCTCAGTCTGGATGGTTTAACAGCCCAGAGATCTGTGTGTTGTGGTTAAAGGGCTCATGGGGGGAAGTCTCCAAAGGCTGTGAGCACCTAACAAGAGAGAGGGATTTCTTAAGATAGTATATGTGATAGATAGAACTAGGAGCAAAGGAGAGAAAATTAGAGAGGAAATGTAGGTTAGGTATTGGAAAAGCTTTCTCAAGGAGAGAGAATTGGGCTGTGGGGTCACCTCCCAAGAGAAGCCACTTGAGTTATTGCCATGTACAAGATCATACACTGTAAGCAGTGCTTTAATTTCTTGTGCTGTGAGCAGGAACGTTAATATTGAAAGTAATTAAATTATCATTTACTTTTTACATTGGCTGTTTCCCTCTTTTTTCTGAATTTGGACATTCAAAAATGAATGTTTGTTTTCCCCTCTTGTTCATAGTCAGGCCTTCTGTCAGTTGTTGCACTGTTTCAGTTGCGAAAGCTTCAGAGAAAGTTAGATCTTTGTTCTGGAATGCAAATCATTAAAACTCTATTTTGTAAAGTAATGTTTTTACGAACTTTGATGCCAAATTTGGGTGTTATCACCAATTTGAAGACAGTACTGTAGGGACCAGTCCTATACTCCTTGTCATGGTTCAGAGTAGATGGGATTTAGTAAGGCTTCCCCATCTTTAATGTCTATGAAATGAGTGAGGTACTTGTGGTTTCGTGGAAGCAAATCCATAAGAAGGGAAGTGGGTATGCAAGTTTCTGGGCTTGTCTACACTGCCACTTATGTGAATATAATTTACGTCGCTCAGAGTGTGAAAAAGCCACCTTCCCCGAGTGATGTACGTTATACCGATCTAAGTGCCGGTGTGGACTGCGCTATATTGACGAAGATGTTCTCCCTCCGACATAGCTGTGGCCTCTTGCTTAGGTAACATTGTGCTGATGGGAGAGTGTCTTCACCAGATGCACTACAGCGGTGCAGCTGCAGCAGTGCGTCTGTGCTGATGTAGCACTTCTAGTGTAGACTAGCCCTTAGAAACCCAGAGGTGGTTCTTAGGAAGTTTGAGGAGTATGTGTGGAAAGAAGTTTGGAAACAGCTCAGGTGTCTTCAAGTAACTGTTTATGGTGTAGGGGAGATAGATGGAACTTCCCTCTAGGGAGGATTCTGATTATATCTGTGTCCATCTAGGAAATGGAATAATCTCTGCTATCCCTTTGCCTGTGCCTCAGCCTGATCTTTCTGTTGGAGGAGGATGAGACAGACACTGATTCCTTTCAGATTTCAGCCCTGCTCCTTAACTCACCAAAGGGGCTTCTAAAGATCAATACAAATATTTTTTCCTACTTTTGGAACAGAGCACTCTTCTTCGGCATCATTCCTAGATCCACCAGTCCAGGAATCAAACCCGAGACCACTATAAGGTGGTGTGGAGTATTTATATTCTATCTCATACCCTATATATTATAGGGGTGTCTTATCCCTCAAACTAGCTGCAGTCCAAGTCAGGGTATTGAACTAGAAAGACCATGCAGTATTACCGAATTTCCCTGACATGCTTCTATGGCTGGTTTATAGAGTTGATTAGTGGCATCTGGCACTCCTTTGTGAGCATTTCCTGAGAAGGTGGTGGCTAGTTCCTAATTTTTCTTGTATTTTTGGGAGTCTGTTTATTTGGGACTTTCTTCCTCCTTCTTCCCAGACCCTGTTGCCTGATTTTCCTCCTCACCCTTCCTACTGCTTCAGACGGGAAACTGTATGGTTATGATAATGAGTTACTTATTTCCCAGTTTCTCCAGAAATCCTTGAACCAATGTGCTTTCATTTGCTATCTAGGAGCCAGTGGTCCTGACAGATACAAACTTGGTCTATCCTGCCCTGAAGTGGAACCTGGACTACCTCCAGGAGAACATTGGCAATGGAGATTTCTCCGTATATAGCGCCAGTACATACAAGTTTTTGTACTACGATGAGAAGAAAATGGCTAATTTCAAGAACTTCAAGCCCAAGTCGAACAGGGAAGAGATGAAGTTTAGTGAGTTTGTTGAGAGACTCCAGGAAATAGAACAGCGGGGGAGTGGTGAGAGGTAGGTGGTACTTGAAAGCGCTCAGGATGTACAGGTTTAATTGGGTGATTCAGGTTTAGGCGCTGTCAGTGATTTGAGAGCGCATTTGGACCTGCTTTTTTCATCTTCCCTACAATTTCTCCTCCTCAGATTCAGTGCTGGAGGAGGGTGGTGTTCTCAGGTGTCCTAGGGTTGGTCATCCGCTCGTTAAGTGTTTCAAAGATGTCTGTCTACATTTATCACAGAGTTTTTCAGTGTTTGCCTGATTGGATTTTCACGTTCTTTGATGGGAATACAGTGCTGGTGAAAGATGCTTTGCTTGACAGCCCCTAAGGTTAAAGGCCATGATCTCTAGAAAAGTCACCCATTGGCAATCCAACTTTTCCTATGCTGCCTCACCAATGTATGCCAGCACTGACCTGGCAGATAGAAATGGTGTTCAATTTCTATTGTACATTGCATGGCCTCTCTTCTCAGACTGCTAGCAACGGGGCAAATTAGTGGCAGTTGTCCTGGCAATAGTTATGTGGATACTTATGCACTAGCAACTAGACTTATCTGCTAAACAACTGCTTTCAACAGGCCACCGAGCAGTTACTGGATGGGAGCAACTTCTGGATGCTATTAACCTTGTCCTAGTTTGAACCAGCTATATACCATCCGGTGGCTCTGTATCCCATTACCAGTTTTCAGAGCCATTCAGTTCCCTCTCCGATTTTTCCCTTTCAGATGCTATGCCAGAACCTATCACAGAACTTAAGCAGCTTTGGTGGTGAATATGGGTATAGGGTGTCTAATGCATGTACGGCTGAGGTTGCAGTGACTGCAGCTCTGATAGTTTGGTCCCCTACAACTAACGGCATCTTGGTGTCTGATCAGCTGAGATCTGAGGCTGATGTGCTATATTCCCTCACAGACATTGATGATGGACTGGGATTTAAGCTTGATGATGGACTGGGATTTAAGCTTCCCTCCTGCTGCGCTTGCTGGTTAGTGTTTCTTCTAGGCATTCCCCTGAGATCTCAGAATTCGTTTTGGATTGCTCCAAAGCCCCACTCATCCCAAAATCCTTACCCCACCGATTACTGTTTGATCTAAATTAGATTTAATTTCCTCCTATGGTGGGAAATTCTGCAGGCAAAGTTTGATCCCTCAGGTTTTTGGGACTTTTCCTTTCCACAGACACCTACATTTCTCATAGTTTTCCTCGCTACTGTTGTCGGTGACAGAGTAGAATTTCTAAAAGAACTAGATCTCCCTTTTCTGCACAGAGAGCTGAGTGAGATGTAATTCTCCAGGAAGCTCCTGAAGTTAACTTGTGATGTTGGTTTCCTCTTCACATGTTCCACATACATGAAATCTACCTGTTTCTGTTAGTGTGGAGGTTATATGTGTGTTGGGGGAAGAAGACAGGGAAAGACATTGCTCTAAGGATGGATGAGAAGATGCCTGTGTATACATATGTATAACACTCGTTTATCCCCTGGGAAATACAGATTGTATCTGCAGCAGACTCTGAATGACACGGTTGGAAGGAAGATTGTGGTGGATTTCCTGGGCTTTAACTGGAACTGGATTAACAAGCAGCAAGGGAAGCGTGGCTGGGGGCAACTGACTTCCAACTTGCTGCTTATTGGCATGGAAGGTAAGCAACCAGTGTTGATTCTGAAGGGCGTGAGGGAGACTTGGCTAATTCTGGTGTATTTCAACTCGCATGGGTGGGGAGTCACTTTCAGCTGAACTTACCACTTGTTTGCAGGGTGTCTCTGAAGCACCACAGATAGCTTTCAGAGGGACTCCTTGTACACAATTTTTAATTTGTTACATGGAGAGAGGGTCAGGAGAGCATAGTTCCGCTTGTGGTTTCTGGAAGATAAATTTCTGTGTGTCTAATTACTCCCTGAAGTGTCAGGTCTGATACAGTCAAGGGTTGTGCAGTGTGTTTTGAACTAATACTTGACATAGCCACCTCTAGAATATATCAGTGGGGGATGAACCGATCCATATTTCTTACTTGAGCACGTCAGGCTTTTTGGATTTGATGCTCAGTACAATGTCCTCTAAGTTATTTTAATGTATTCAAATTAACTGCAAGCAGGGACCAGCAGTAGAACTGAGAAGATCAGAATTTAAGATCTTGCAAGCTAAGCAGGGTTAGACCTGTTCAATATTTGCATGGCAGCCCTCCCGGAAAGCCCTGATGATGCTGGTAACTCACTAAGAGATGTTCTTTCCTGAATCAGTACCAAAGCAGTGTCCCAGGATGGTGTTAATGGGCAACGGAATGCAGGGAGGAGCTGTCTCCTAAATGAGACTTCAATCTGATATTGCAAAATTATATTGGGCACTGGGGAACTTGGAAATAGATAACTCCTAAAATATTAGCATAAAGCGAAACCTCCAATTAATTTAGAGACTGACTCAGGTTCTGGAACATGTACACCCTACTTCATTTCCTTTTATGCAGAGCATTTTAGCAGAAGGTTGATATTTCTCTACCCTGACATTTTGAGGATGAACTTTAAACATTCGGAGGCATGCTAGATGCAATGTAATCCAGCTGGCCATCACACTTGTATCTCCTGGGGTACAATCTTAAAATCCTCAGAAATGGATGGCTTGTTCAAGTTCTGGCTACACTTATCCCTTTGCAATGAAGTAAGCTATTCACCCATGTGCAGAGCAGCCCTTTATGTGTGTTTCTGTAACCTTTCAAAAGTACCGCACTGCACTTTTCAAAGGGTCATATCTTGGTCAGGTGAATTCCAATTCTCATCAGGGCAGTCAGTCACTGAGGGGTTAGATTGGGCCAGTTTCCCCTGGTGAAATGGGACGTGTTTCTGGAGGTTGCCATCTTGTGGTTCAGAATCTACAATTCCAGTTATTTTTTTTTGAAGTGTCTAGCCATTGTGGTCACTAAGATGCACTTTCTTTACATTTTGAAGGTAAACCAACGCAGGGAGGTCTGAATTTACAGAGGCAATAGCTCAGAGTGGTGTCCAGGGTTTGGTTTAAGGGCTAGTTCACTTTGAAGTCTAACCAGAAGAATCGGTCTTCCTAACTACCTCACTGCAGGTCAAAGTATCAGAGAAAGGGGAGGGACAGTCATGTTACGAAGACATACTGTGAAGGAACTGTCATTTGGCATCTTATGGGAGTGGAAAGAAATTTGTGAGCAAAGCATGCAAACGTATCATGTAAGCCCCTCAAAGCCCTTTTTAGAAAGGGCCATTTCTATGCCATATTTTCATCTTCCTTTCTCCAGACATCAAGGATCTTAAGTTATTGGGTGTTCTTAAAACAAGTTCTTTCCCACTCTTGAACAGCTGAACAGCGTTTCTTAAAACTTTCCATAAATGTTACCTTCCACCTTTAGGCTGAGACCAAACTGGAAAAACTCATCCTGAAAAGCGAGAGTTGGGAGCAACTGAGAACAGGGGTTAAAACGGAAACTGTTCTGTAACTTTAACTCTAGCAGTTGTAGCCCTGCTATAATGCCTGGTTTGTAAAGTGCTTTAGGACCCTTTGTTCCATATAGTTCTATAGACATGTATGGCAGTTTGTTGTTGTTGTTGCCCCAGTGAGGCCTATAACCTGTTCCTTTGCACGAGCCTTTGAACTATATGTGAGAGTTTATCAGTCTCTTTCTTTGTGCAGGGAACGTGACACCAGCTCACTATGATGAGCAACAGAACTTCTTTGCTCAGATTAAGGGCTACAAGCGGTGTATCCTGTTCCCTCCAGATCAGTTTGAATGCCTCTACCCTTACCCCGTGCACCATCCATGTGACAGGCAGAGCCAGGTGAGAATAAGATCTATAGTAAAATGGATTATTCCTTATTACATACCAAAAAATCCACATGCATAAAAACCACTAGATCCATGGGGGATATTCCAATATCAGTACAGTGTACCAGTGTCTATCCTGATGCTCAGCCCTTAGAGCACTCACACTAGTTGTTGCCTTTGGTATCAATATGTGGTGTTGGAAAATGGGACTCTATTATGCATCCGAGTTATGAATTAGACATCTTTAGTGTCATTGGGAGGCAATAGGTTTTGATGGTTGGAGCTGACAGAGCTCTAGCCCTGAGTAGGGTACGTCAGTCTTAGTACCTCAGTTTTTCCATCTTCTGACTAGCACACTGGTGTTATGAAGCTGAATGTTGGTTCTTTGAGATGCTGTAGAAATGCTAAGTGGTGTTCACTGTGCTTTGGGTGTTTGGTGCATTTGTTAGCCACAAAACATAACTCTTCTGGAATAGTACCCGTAGTCTTATTTTGTTTGCTTTGGTCCAAAGAAGTTTTTCTTTGAGTCATAAGCATTTCCTACTGATGGGAAATAGCCGGGACATTGCTTCCTCTCTTGTACCTGTCCCTCCTCCTCTCTTTTTCTTAGTGATTTAACAAGACACACATTCCAAGAGAGCTACTTGATGCAGATGTGCCTTAGGCTGTGCTGCAGGAATTGGAAATGTGTGTGGAATTACACACCGCACCTGGGACTGGTACATTGTGTGGGAATGTAACTGCTGTACAGGACAGATCTTCAGGGCGAACCTGCAGTAGAGGCTGCTGTCTGAGCAGAGTGTGCTTTTGAATTTCCTCCCTCTGACTGATGAATGCTGTATCCTTGTCTCTCTTGATCTGCTAGGTGGACTTCGACAATCCTGACTATGAGAAGTTTCCCAATTTCCAGAACGTGGTTGGCTATGAGACAGTGGTAGGCCCGGGTGATGTTCTCTACATCCCTATGTACTGGTAAGGAGAATCCAGTGACCTGGGACAAGGCTGGGGAGGGAGTGTGGCCAGCAGATGCAGAGATTTAGACAGAAAAGGTGGTATTTTGGTTAAAGTGTTGCACTGGGATTCAGGAGATCTCGGCTCCTATTTCTGGCAAAGCTACAGATTTGTAGTGATATCTTGGATAAGTCTTAACCACTCTGTGCCTCAGTTTCCCATCTGTGAAATAAGAGTAATACTATCTGCTACCTCTGAATGTTGAGGTTAAATCTGTTAATGTGAATGAGGCATTCGCATACTACAGTGAGATGTGCTCTAATAATGCACATTTAAATAACTAAGGGAAGTTGTTCAAGTGATTGTGCTGGTGAGTGAGTAACATGCCAAGGTGCCTCTCCTGCACTTATGTCTGTATAGCTCATTCTTTTGATAGCAGCTCTCCCATTTTGTGTTTCCATGCAGGTGGCATCACATTGAGTCTCTGCTGAATGGCGGAACCACCATCACTGTGAACTTCTGGTACAAGGTAAGCACATGTCCATCTGCACTCATATAGTAGCCCATTATTCAGTAGGATTCCTACTGTCCCTGTGGCACGCCTGCATGAAGACAGGATGTCAGACTTTGCCAAGCATGGAGAACTTCACTGCCTGAATCATAGAAATGTGGGGCTGGAGAGAACCTCAGGGGGTTATCTAGTCCATCCCCCTGTGCTGAGGCAGGATTAAGTATGCCTAGATTGGACCATCCCTGGCATGTATTCTTCTAACCTGTTCTTAATCTTGTGTATAAGGACTTGTCACTAGCAAAAAGCTGGTTTCTTCCTCTGGAGGCATGGGAGTATGGCAGTTGAATAGCCAAGGTGCTTGGGTCTGAATGCGATTGTTAGCTAAGATTGGGGTAAGGCTGAGGCGTTTCACGAAGGACACAATGAGGTGTCGTTTCTCCTTACTTTCAGGGTGCGCCCACTCCAAAAAGAATCGAGTATCCCTTAAAGGCTCATCAGAAAGTGGCGATAATGAGGAACATCGAGAAGATGCTGGGAGAGGCCCTGGGAAGCCCACAAGAGGTAATGTAAAAGCATGAGATGCTGCCACCCCCATTGAAATGTCCAACTGCAGAACTCTGGATCTCAGCAAACCATCTGAGGCTGCCTGTGATATTAATGGGGGCGGGTGACACCGCACTAGTGGCAATTGTTCATCCTCTACCCTAATAGTCCTTGGGGCCACAAAAGGCTGAGATCCTTAAATTACACTACTTGAGCTGATGAGTACAACCCGTGGCGTGGTGCAAACATTGGGAAATAGTCTCTGCTGCCCATAGCTTGCGCTGTTTCGTTGTGGATGCTGGCAGAAAAGCATGTTGGTCAGAGGGACTAGTGACAACATTAAAGTGTGATATTTTGGGAGCAAGGAGAGAGATAAATCAATGTTCCACAATCCATTTTTCAGTAGGATACACAATTTTTTTTTCTAGCTCTGCTAGGTTGAGAACTGACTCATTGAATATCACCTTGCTTTTTTCCTCCCCACTTGAGTTCTGATATGATTTTTACCAGCTGGCTTCATGTGACCCAGTGGATTAAACTGGGAATCAGAATCTGGTTTTGAAGGACTGTTATCTCTTTGGTGGAGGTTGAAATACTGGGTGCTAAATACAAATGATTTCATGGCCAATAAACCCATGCAAGCACTGGTCCTAGACTACTGATTAGTGCAAGAACACTTCGGTCTCTGTATAATGTCAACAAATGTTCTTTATCTGATTTGCATGCTATCTGGATGATACTAATGCATGATGAGAGATTCCTTCCGTGGCTATTCACAGAGAATGCTGAGGAATAGGAGCAGCCTTGACTACAGGCCAAACCTTAGGATTGAGGGACAAGTATTGTCTTCCCTTTCTATAATGCTAATGATTTTAAGTGACCCCAGAGTACCTGGCTGGTGATACAGAGGAGATGCTCCTTCTCCACTCCAAAATAAAGCAGCCCCTGTTCAGTATGGCATAAGATTAGAACAGGAAGTGAGGAAAACTGTATCCAGTTGAAACTGCAGGTGGGATTTTGTGTAGGAAAGTTGTCACTCCTGGCCAGAAAGACACTGTGATTAACTCTTGTGGAAGATGCTAGGGGATCTTTAATGACCATAGGCGATCAAAACTCATTTGACATCTCTGAATCATACCAGGAGATTCAGCTCCACTTGTGCCCAATCAGTGTTCCTCTGAGATCCCCTTCTCTGGCCTGGACTGGCCCAGCTTAGCGTGTGGGAGTTGATGAGATAACAGCTTGAGGTAGTCAGGCTGTGCCGCCCTTGTTGCCATGCACGCGCCATGGCTAACAATCTGTTTTTTGCCTTGAACAGGTGGGTCCCCTGTTGAACATGATGATTAAGGGTCGGTATGACTAGTCCCTGGCCACGTGGGTGACTGACGGTGGAGCTGCTTCGTTCACGAGTAATGGAAGATACCGAGCGCTAGTATTGCACGCAGCACTTAAGACTGATGGGCTGCTGGCCCATTTCTGTCCCTCTCCACAACAGTTAAGGGGACTACTGGAATTGCGAAACCATTAGCCCACTTCCTTTCCCCTTCCCTCACTGTCATCCAACTGAATCTCCCAAGAAAGAACCTGCACTTAGTGAGCAAGAATCCAGCTTCCGATAAGTGTGTGTTTCCCCTGTCTGCCGAGACGAGGAATGTGACGTCTGGCACTCACATGCTTTCCTTCTTTGGGTTTTAATTTGAAGTGTTGAAAGAACAGTTTGGAAGGGAGCCACGAGTGGTCTTGTTTCCTCAGGCCCCGTGGCTGGGTTTCTGTGATGGTGCTGGCCGTGGATGCAGTACCCCTGAAAGCTGGGACAGTCAGTCTGGATAGCAGGAAGCCTTAGGTTCCATGATCCTGTTGTGTTAGAGATCTTGTCCTTGCGGGGTCCTGGCACCGTCGGATGGTGGGAATGAGCATGTGATGACTTGTTTGAGGAGAAACTGGAAAGATGGTTTGGAAACATTTCCCTCCTCCCCAAGATGCTGTGCTCAGGATATTGGGAGCTTGGTACTTAGCACGGTGATCAAGTTGAATCCATACAGCCTGTGTGCACACAAAGCCACCCTTTGAGTCCTGCCTCTGTCACAGGAAATCTCCTCTCCCATTCACAGCAGAGCTCTTTGAGGAGTGAAGGTCTCTTCTCTAAAGCAGCACCATGATTAGAAGTGGATGTAACATGGTGAGGGAGACAGAGATTACGAGGGCACTCACTAAGTCTCCCACGATGAAACCATGTCAAAAACTGATCTCCTGGGGCCCTGAGACTGATGAATGCCCAATTAAAATCAGATTCCCTTTTCTCCACCAGGGGGTGCCGGCTTCCCGGACAAAACACAGAAAGTGTCCTTTACTGAAACTCTGTGTGTTATGTTGCGAGGCTGTTGTGTTGCTCCCTTCCTTGTATGGTCATGTGGGGAGGCGAGGAAACTTTCTGTTTCATACCTGTTTGAATCTTTTGTGTTCTCATACTTGGCACAGCAGTTTTCAGAATCAGAAGAGAGGCTCCAGGGGCAGGAGAACTTCCTTTTAGAGTCCTGGCAATCACCCAGAAAAACCAGCATGCCTTCCTAGTCCTTTCCCTGCAGAGCCTGCCAAACTTGCATGGAGCCTTGCCTTGCCCAACTCTGCTGTTCCTGGTTGGGAAACTTGCATACTGAACATGGTTGTAATTGATCATCAAGATTAGAGAAGCTGGCTTGGATTCCATCTAATTCACCCCACTGACCAGTAAAGGGTATTCCCTTGACTGTTTCCTAGTGCTTTGTCTCCTTGACTGTTTAGGGCTGATTGTGACATCTGAGTTTCTGTGAAGTGTGTAGTCCAGGGAGGAGATGTCGTTTGGGAAACAGAATATCCATGGCTTGCCATGTCCCATCTTGTGCTGGGACAACTCTTGTACCGTTTACTGTGAACTTCTCTTATGCAGGAATAGAACAAAAACTCAGCAAAACCTGAGTTGTTGGACAGCATCTGGATGAAGCTTCAGTATCTGACTGTTAACCATCACTATTTGTGGCTCTGATACCAAGAGAGGTGCTATGGGACAAAGCAGGAGTCTTGTTACCAAACACCCCTGCGTCCCTGACTTAGCAGTACATAACCAAGGTCAAAGAGAACAGCAGGAGACAAACTTCCTCTCCAGAGCACTGTCTGGATCAGAAGGAGGGTCACTCAGCTCGATATGTGTCAACGCTCAGTCTTGGGGGAGGAAGGAAGGACCCTCTTTTGCCTCTGGCTGAAAGTGAAGCCTTCCCAAGAGTTGTTGGTGTGCAGTCCCCTCACCCTTAGTTGGAAGACACTCAGCTGGAATCTCACGTGCGTGCCACTGTTGGGAGCACAGCAGTCCCAGCCAGGGTTGTGAGCAGCTCGTTGGACACCACCAGTTCCCGAAGCCCAGTTCGAAGGGAGAGGATGGTGTATCTAGAACCTTGGGATCCTTTTTTCTTTATTTGCCAAAGGTCTAACTTTAAAGTGTCAGAACAGTTTTTGCTGCACTTGAGTGGCATGAAAGCTCAGTTTACAATGCACTGATGGACTCTTTTCCCCACCCCACCTTTTTCCACCCTGTGCTTTCTATGCCCCTGCCATGGTCTTGGGAAGCTGTGTGTGTGTGTGTGAGAAACACATGGTACCTTCTGAAATGTAGTTCTTAAATACAACCAATGTTGAACAACAGAAGTGTGTGGCTTTTATTCTGTACGAGTGCTGCTCCCTAAAGGAGAACAGGGAGGCATCTAATCAGGACTCCTGTGGGAAGCAACGTGGAGCCGTCCACCCAGGCCAGTTGCAGATGGAGGTTAGAACTCGCAACAACTTCACTTCAAATTGTTTGAACGAATTCAGTGCAGGTGGAAGGTGCCTGATTGACAGCCCTAGCCTCTGACATCCTTTATCCCCAGAGCAGGTGTAGCGGGGTAATAGCAGTGCCAGCTGTGAACACTGCCCCTCCAAGCAGCCTTCCCCTGTTCTGAAGGAACCATGCCTCTCAGAGTGAGAAGAGAGTCCGGTATGTGGCTGATTCAGTTCTTGACCTCTGAGAGCACCACTGAGTGTAAATTAGTCCCCTTTGATTTATGGCATTCAATATGGACTCTTGTCCCTTGGCAAAAAGCATGAGAACTTTTCCCAGAGACCACACAGTCACTGTCAGGTAGTCATGACTGTCAGTCAGCACCAGCATGTGCTGGAAATGCAGTGAAAAGCCGCATATCCCATTATCAGTGCCCTGAGCCATCGCATCCCATTGTGCATTCAGCCAGTTCCTCACTTTATTTGGTAAGCAGTGGATCTGCACCTGGAGGGCCAGTTAGTATTTTTCTATGGGAACTTGCCTGCCCATGCTTCCGGTGTGCATCAATGCCTAGGGGTGTTGCCTCATGTCTATTACACTTCCAGGAAATTAGTACATACAGGCCTGATAGCTCATTATGAACTGTCGTGTGTATTCAGCCATCTGTGAAACCTCAGTGGGTGGGAATTGATTTAGGTAACTACTGTGCAGGTGTAGTAAGCTGGGGAAGAGCTGGATGGGCGAGATCAGGGTGCTTCATGAAGGTGTCTTGGGAACTTCATTAGCCCAATGTTCTGATTGGATTTTTGTGTTTAACCTGCAAAACAAAACTGCGGAATAAGGACGGTGAGTGCGTGATTGCTCTCAGGTCTCTTGATGTCTCTGTTTGAATGAGAGCAAATGGCAAATATGAGGTGGTGGGAGTGGAGGAGGGGTGGTGGAGAGCTGGGCAGCTGGGTGGACAGGTACTGGCCGTGGGTTATTTGGTCCGAGGAGCTCTAGCACGGTGCAGTCAGGTTATGGATATGTGTGAGTGTGCCTGGCTTGACCCTTTCCTAGTGCCTGTCCCAACCCTTTCTAATGTCTGTGCTGTGAGCATGTCTTTTATGTGAGTAACTTTACTTTGATGACAGGCCACAGTTCAGAAATGTCCACTCGTGCTTTGGTGACTGCTTGCATCCACTGAACACAAAGCAACTTACAAACAAGCCTCACAACGGAACCGGGAGGCAGGAATTACCCCATTTTTTCCAGATGGGGAAACTGAGGCACAAAGGTGAAGTGACTCGTGCAGTGAGTGTCAGAGCTCTGAGAAAAACACCCCTGATCTGACTCTTGTGTGTTTAATTTACATACTTTTCTCGTCTCTTCTCTGGTTTGCTCTTTCTCTTCTCTAGCGCCCAGTTCCTTTTCTTTGTCTTCACCCTCTCCCCCATTCTTTTGAAGGCAGATTCTCCTAGGGAAGTGGAAGGCCTCCTTTTGGCCGTAGGGTTCCAGGCTGTATGTGCTTTCATGGCTGAACAGTGTCCTGTAGAGAGGTGGCAGGTTGCTACTGTCTTCACACAGATCAACTGCCCTTTGGCTGGCTGAATTAAGGGGCAGCAAGAGAGCAGGGAGGTCAGGCAGTAGCTTTCGAGACATGGTATGCAGTCCATGATCATGCAGCTTTCCCGACTCCCATAGCTGCAGCCTTCTGTTTCACAGCTTAGCGTGTTGCCCTGAGGCGTTTATTAAGCTTCACGACCATCATGTGAGGTAGAAAACACTGTTTTCCTTCCACAGGGCTTTCCTTTAGTTTTTGCCTTTATATTCCTACATCTCTGCTTTCCCCTCTGCATCCTTCACCTTTTTGTAAGGAGGTTCCTGGTGCATTTCGATGGCTATTGGAGCTCACCTCCCTCCAGTTGAAGAGCTGGGCTTCTGCCACCATGCTGTCTTGAGAGGTTGGAGGTCAGCAGGAAGTTTCCCTCTGAGGTGGTGAGTGGTCACCACCATCGTGCATTGTTTTGCTCTGCTGCGGCATGGGATGGGTTCTGAGTTGAGTAAGCCGAGGAAGGACGCGAAGCTCTCTCTGTGGTGAACGCATGCAAAGTAAGTTCTAATTACTGCCGTGCAAGTCAAATATTTGTTGCAAGCAGAGGATTAATTGGCGGGGGAGGGAGCGGAAGTGGCGGCTCTCGGAGTGTAAGTGGAACAGATGCCCGGACGCCTTGGGGAAACGCAGCTTTCCTCTACAAATCAGAGCTTTAAATTACAAGGCTTTTACCAACGAGAACAGTTGTGGGACGTCGTCTGCTCTCATTTGCGTAATGGCTTCTGTCACTGGTGATTAGACACAGGATGAAGGAAAAGAAATTTGACAATTAGGAATGAGCGATCATTAATCAGAATCTTTGTTAGGAGAATGCGAGAAGGGAGGAAAAATATCCCACAAACAATGGAAGCCGCCGACTTGGCTACCACAATGCCAGGCATTCCCCAGCAAGGCAGCCTTCAGGCTTTCAGCTCGGAGTGTCAGGGTTGCTCTACAGCACCTCCTCTGCCCAGGTCAGGAGTAGCATGGAGGGGCTGTGAAGAGAACCACAGCCTACTTCTGCTTGGCCAAAAGACTTTCAAGGAATCACCTTGTGCGAAATCTTTCCCCTTGGTCAGTGCTTCCCAGCCGACTGCTCTGCAAGGAAGAGATCACGCCACTGGTCCATCTCTCTGCTATATTCAGCCAGCTGGGCTCAGTTCTTCGGGCCCTGCTGCAAACCTCGAGCAATAGGTATGTGGACAGCTTAGCCCTGCAGAGAATTTTTCCTAAAGCCTCAGATCAGTGGCTCACAAGGCAGAGAAGGGATGGAGGAGTCTCGGTTGACACATTTAAGATTAGGATGGGCAAAGTGAATGCTGTTCACACTCCCTTCCTGGTTGTGGAGCATATGAGAGCAAGGAGGCGATTGATGGATGCATGACAGGCAAATAAAGAGGGGAGTGGTACCCACACAGTCTGTAGCCTCTCTCTGTCATTCACTAGCACAGGACATCATCCGGTCACAGCATCAGTGGCTAACTTGACCAGTGCTCATTCAACTGCCCACTTGTCTGCATCTCCTGCAACCATCTCCGTGGATACTACCCCTTTAATGTAATGCCCTCTCTGAACTGATACATCAGGTTGCTGCACTCTCCTTCAGATCTTTCTTCAGGACTCACTTCTTTAATGCCCAGAGGAAACAAGCTGGCAACTAATGTGTATGTGGCGTGGCATTGGGGTATAGCTAATAGGTGCATATTTTTAAAAGTCTATTATGCCCTTATATATTGTCTTCCTCCTCTTTGTATGCTCTTTGTCTTAGATTGTAATTTCTGCTGTGTCTTCCTCTCTGTATGAACGAGTGCCTCACCTGGTGTGGGTGCTATTGGAGTACAAGTACTAGCTGAAGTTCTGGATGCTGAAAAATAAAGGCTTTCAAAGCTCCTGTCGTCAGCATGTCAGCTGACTGCTGCATGGCCCAGGAAGGAATTCACTCCATCCTTATAGAAGTACAAAATTAACCCTGAGCATGGGGGGTGGTGGAGTGTTCACAACTTGCCAGGAAGCATAGATCCCTAATAAAGTTAAAGGGACATCATTAACAGGCAATGTCTCCAGTTTCAAAAAACGAGTTTCATGTTTTCCATCTCCCCCCCAAGTTCCCTGGCCAATTTTTGTGTCTTTTTATAGTCACATTTTCCTGTTCTTAAAGCTTTTTTCTCCGTGTTGCTGTAGGACAGACACTCCCAAACTTGAGAAATGGTAAAATTTACTATGCACAAAAAACTTTTAAATACATAGGCCATAAATTGTGGGTTTTTTTCCCTTTGAGCTCTGTGTTCTAAAAAGCCTAGATATTACCTGTACCAGCAGTAGATAAACCAGTTTCAGACACAAATATACTAGTAAATATTGATATTATGGTGGCATCCAAAGATTCCGGCGGGGGTTGTGGTCCTATTTTGTTGAATGCTGAACAAACACAAGCCACAATCTTTGCCCTGAAGAGTTTTGAGAGTGTTGCATTAATCTAAAGGGATCCTTTAAAATGCATGTTTTCCTAATCCTACACAGTGATAAAAGTACAGTGCTTATGGCAGGGGCTGTAGCCTATCTATCTAAATCAATTTAATCTCCAAAAAACCCACCTTTAACCACCAGCTTCCCACGTGGAGCCAAGCTGCCACCCAGGCTTCTTGTCTGCCTGTTCTCTGCCGGGAACAGGGGTGTGTGTGTGTGTGTGTGTGTGTGTGTAAAAACCTTGTAATTTAAAGGTGTGGGGGCACCACTGATGCTTCTTGCCTAGTGGAGTGGGGAGCGGGACAGGTGCAGCATGGAGCCCTGAAATTGACAAGACTGCCAACAGCCAATGTAAATAACACAGTGTCTACACAGACACTAAAGGTTGCCCTAACTACACTCACAAGAGTGATGGGGCTTATGTCAAAGTGAAGTTATGTCCATGTAGTAGGGCACTTACATCGGTGGAGCAAGGCTGTAGGGTAGACACTGACATAATTAGGTGAACATAAGTGCCTTATATCGACCTAACAGCACCTCACGCAACTGAGCCCCAATCCAATTTTGATTGGGGCCTCTGGGTGCTAAAGTGATATAAATAATTGCAGTGACTGTTAATACAATTCTCCCTGAAATTGGGGGTGTGGCTGTACAGCCCCTCCTACCCACTTCTCAAGTCATCACCATTTGTGGTAATGGTGCATCTAATTTTCATCAGAACATAAGAATAGCCATACTGGGTCAGACCCACGGCCCATTTAGCCCTGTGTCCTGTCTTCTGACAATGGCCAATGCCAGATATTCAAAGGAAATGAACAGAACAGGGTAATTATCAAGTTATCCATCCTGGTTGTGCAGTCCCAGAATCTGGCAGTCAGAGGCCTAGGGCCACCCAGAGTATGGGGTTGCAACTCTGACCATCTTTGCTAATGACGACTGAAGCTCATTATAGTCTTGGCCTTCAGAACAGCCTACGAGCAAAACAAAATTCAGACAGGTCTTTTTTCATGCACCAAAGTTAGCACTGTTCTAAGGAGCCTCTGCCTTTGGAGGATCCAGGCCTAGTCCTGGTTGTGTGTGATAACTCCTACCACTTATATGGCAACCATCAGCAGAAGGTCTCCAAGTTCCAGATAGCTATTTATTAAACATCACAACCACTCTGTGAGATAGGTAAGTAGAACAGTGATTGTCTCTTGCCACAGGGAACTCAAGCAAATTAGAGAAAGTCCAGAGAAGAGCAACAAAAATGATTAAAGGTCTAGAAAACAGAGAAGATTGAAAAAATTGGATTGGTTTAGTCTGGAGGAGGGAAGACTCAGAGGGGACATGATAACAGTTTTCAAGTACATAAAAGCATGTTACAAGGAGGAGGGAGAATAATTGTTCTTAACCTCTGAGGATAGGGTAAGAAGCAATAAGCTTAAATTGCAGAAAGGTTAGTTTAGGTTGGACATTAGGAAAAATTTCCCAATTGTCAGGGTGGTTGAGCACTGGAACATATTTCCTAGGGAGGTTGTGGAATCTTCATCACTGGGGATTTTTAAGAGTAGGTTGAACAGACACCTGTCAGGGATGGTCTGGATCAGGGGTGGGCAAACTTTTTGGCCTGAGAGCCACATCGGGTTTGTGAAATTATATCGAGGGCTGGGTAGGCAAGGCCCCGCCCCCAATCCAGCTGCCTCCCACTTCTTGCCCCCTGACTGCCCCCTGAGAATTCCTGACCCATCCAACCCCCACACATACCTTGTCCCCTGACTGCCCCTTCCACAGACCCCTAATCACCCTCCAGGACCCCACCCCCTACCCAATTCCCCTGCTCCCTGTCCCCTGACTGCCCCAACCCCTATCCACCTTTCCACTCCCTAACCACCACCCCAGAACCTCATCCCCATCCAACCCACCCTGCTCCCTGACTGCCCCCTCCAAAGCCCCCCACCACCACCCTGGAACCCCCCCCCATTCCCCCTCTTACCATAGCTGCTGGGGGGTGGGGGGGAGCATGCAGCCCCAGCTCCCAGAGCTCTGCCCACACAGGGTGGCTCTAGGGGAGGGGCCAGCGCACAGCCCCAGCCCCCTGGAGTGCTGCCCACACAGTATGGCTCTGGGGGAGGGGTGAGCGTGCAGCCCTGGCCCCCTAAGCGCTGCCCCTGTGGCACGGCTCTGGGGGCGGGGAGAAGCATGCAGCCCCGGCCCCCAGAGCTGCCCGCACGGCACGGCTCCGGGAGAGGGGCCCCCGCAGCCCTGGCCCCACAGCGGTGTCTGTGCTGTGCAGCTCCGGGGGAGGGGGCCAGGGGCAGCCTCCCTGGCTGCAGGCTGGATGGGAGGGTCTCGTGGGCTGGGTATGGCCCGAGGGGCGTAGTTTGCCCACTCCTGGTCTAGATCATGGGCGGGCAAACTTTTTGGCCTGAGGGCCACATCTGGTTATGGAAATTGTACGGCTGGCCATGAATGCTCACGAAATTGGGGGTTGGGGTGTGGGCTCGGGGTGGGGCTGGAGATGAGGAGTTTGGAGTGCAGGAGGGTACTCCAGGCTGGGACTGAGGAGTTTGGAGGACGGGAGGCAGATCAGGGTTGGGGCAGGGGTTTGGGGCATAGTAAGGAGTCAGGATGGCAGTCTCCAGGTGGTGCTTACCTCAAGCAGCTCCCAGAAACAGCGGCATGTTCCTCCCTCTGGCTCCTACATGGAGGCGTGGCCAGGCAGCTCTGCGTGCTGCCCTGTCTGCAGGTACCACCACTGCAGCTCCCATTGGCTGCAGTTCCAGGCCAATGGGAGCTGCAGGGATAGTGCTTGGGGTCGGGGGCGGGGGGCAGCATGCGGAATCCTGTAGCTGGCCTTACGCATAGGAGCCAGAGGGATTATATGCCACTGCTTCCAGGAGCTGTGTGCAGTGGAGCAAGACCCTGACCCCGCTCCCTGTCTGGAGCGCCAGAGCAGGGCAAGCCCCAGACCGCACTTCCTGGCAGGAGCTCAAGGGCCAGATTAAAACATCTGGAGGACCAGATGTGGCCCATGGGGCATAGTTTGCCCACCTCTGGTCTAGATAATACTTAGTCCTGCCTTGAGTGCAGAGAACTGGACTAGATGACCTCTCGAGGTCCCTTGCAGTTCTATGACCCCATGGTACAATAGAGAAGTATCAGGGATCCCTCCCATCTAGCCATAAAGACAGGGGAAAGTGGTCATGTTCCTCTATGTATGTTTGTGAGCCCCAGGTTGAAGATCATTCAACAGAAATTATTGTTGATCAAGTCGATCTGAATGTGCTAAGCAGCCAGCCCCTATCTTGAGGCTGAGCTAGAGCGTACGTTTTAAAAAGAGATCTCATCTTGATTTAAAGCCTTCAAGTGAGGGAGAATTCACCACGTCCCTAGGTGAGTTATTCTGGTGGTTAATTACTCTTGAAGTTAGAAACTTCACCTTATTAGAAGCTCAAACTATGATTTCTAGTCTTCCAGAGTGTTCCACCAAGTGTCAGTGGGAAGCTAGGCCACTGGTACTCTTTCAGATTGATTCAACCAGTTACGAGGCCCTCACCCCTTTTCTAAGCCATGTGAGCTCAGAGAAGCAGGAGCGGTGCCAGCTTTTTTGCTGCCCTAGGTGGTGAAAACAAAAACAAAAACAGAACCTGTGACCACCGAATTGCCGTTGGCAATGAAATCAGCAAGCAGCCCCGCCACCAAATTGCCACCGAGGCCGGCAATTCACTGGCCCCCAAAGGCTGCCGCCTAGCTCGCCTATTGGCTAGCGCCGGCCCTGCAGAGAAGTAAGAAACCATTACCCAGAAATTCAGTCCGCAGGAGCAGAGAAGAGAGGGTGCAGAGTGCAAAGGCTGCTGATGTTATCGGTGGTCAACTAGTTTTTTCAGTCTGGACATTTCCTCCCCTCTCCTGACTGTCTGGGAGTTTGTTCCAATTCCTTCCCCATTCCTTCTGCCCTCCATGCTTCCATTCTCCCCCTTTCGCCCTGTAGTCTCCTCCCTTCTTTGATGCCTGTTTATGCTAGCTTCCTTCCAACAGAACCCTGACCCCCAGTTTAAAAAAGCTGTCAAACAATCATGGCACTACCGTGACACTTGCAAATCATCCTACTGATCACTATACTCACACATGACATCCCTTACTCCACCTTTTGTCTGGTCTGGTTAGACTGTAATCTCTTCAGGACAGGGGTTGTCTCTGATTTTGTGTCTGCCCATCACCTAGCACAATGGGGCTCTGGTCTCCATTGGGATCCCTCGGCACATTCGTAATTCAAATAATAAATAATGAAGTTGGTAGCAGCTGTGAAACAGTCTTGATCTTCTTGTGTTTTAGTTTACATCTTTCTCAGCCAGGGTTCAGTCGTGTGGTGAGCTCAGATGTCAGCCTGGTTGGGTATTTGCACTTGAGAAGTTTGCTAAGAGAGTGAAAATAAGAAGTTGAGAGAGTGGCTAAAACTTTGCCATATATGTTTTTTTCTGCATTCTTTGATGGGTATCTGCAGCAGCCTGGATACAATACTCTGCTCTTCCATTTCAACAAGCAAAGTTTCATTCAGTGGCTCAATTGATCTTGAAGAGGCTGGAGACACCGATTTTCTGCTCGCTTTGAGGTAAGGGGGAATCTGTTCTGTCTTGCTACTTAACAACTCTTGACAATGTTTACACCTTACTTCAGAAGAATTATCTGTTTCCATTACCACATTCCTTTACTTGCTCATTTCCTATCGCTTTCTTCAACTCTAGGCTCCAGAGAAATTCATGCACAGGTGTTTGGAAATCACTAAGCCCTAATTACCCTTTTGCACTATCCATCAGCAGTTTTCATACTTACTGTGGATTTAGAATGAGAAATAATCATTTACAAAACTCTCAAACCGTAAGAACTCTCCCCCACCCACAACTCCCCCCCCAAAAAAGGTTTTGAAGGGATATAAACAGGAAATGATCAAAATCCAAGGGAATGATGAAAGAACTCAGATTGTATTCTGTTTTTTCACTGAAATTATGAAATCCAAAACAATGTTGACTAGCTTTAATATAAATCCTTCTGCTTCAGTGCAGAAGCCAATTCGGGGTCAGGACACTTTTCTTGGAGAGAGGCTATTCCCATAACAACCTACCACAGAGTTTCTTGTACCTTTCTCTGAAGCATCTGGTTGGTAGTTATTGTCAGACACAAAAGGAATTATTTTGTGGAAGTTCTCTGGCCTGTGTTACGCAGGAGCTCAGACTAGGTTATCACAATGGTTCTTTCTGGCCTTTGGATCTCTGACCATTCTAGCAGCTTCTGTGTTCCTAAAATACTAGACTCAAGCTGGCTGATTATGGTTTTTAGGCATGAATAGCACAAGAAGCATTGCCACAGCTACATCCTAGGGGAGACTCTAGGAAGACACCGTCCTAGCAGTTCCAGTTATCACAAAGGCCTCTGGGAAAATCAGTGCCCAACAGCTGGAATCAATTGCATCATTTCTCATGGTGGCAAGGAATCCCCATGCCCACCAAAATCTAAACTCAGCTCTAGAGAGGGCTCCCTGTGAGGAGAGCTTCCTCACTGAGCCCGACTCTAGATAGGGCTTGCATGAGTCATAACTCTAGTTTCTGGCTTTGATTTTGTTGTCTGGCTGTTTTTTGAGCAGCTCAGTTTATTACCAAGTAGCCTTTTAGAATAAGCGCATGAGGGCTGAACAACCAAAGCAAATTACGGAGCTGCTGTAACCAGTTCTCAATCCAGTGACTCGCTCTCGTCCAGAATCCCAATGTTGGCTGCTCCCTCAGCTGCCTCAGACAAGTCCTTTCTGCTTGAAACTTTTTGTCCATCAGGGCAATGTTTGCGTGTGGAAAGCTTGAAGTTAATTGGACGAGCCATTTTGGAGCATTCAGAAAGCAAGGAAAAGGCTGATTTTTTTTTCCCTTTCAAAGTCTGTTCTGACTTTTTGAGTAGTGTCTTGTCCATAGAATAGTTTGGTCTGGAACCACCACAGTTGTTGGATTCATTTGCCTCAATGAAGGCAAGAGTTTTCGGTTTTGTTTTGCAAGGTTGGATGGCTCAATGGGAGATATTTGTGTATAACAGCGGATTGAACTGGGAACCTCCAGAGCTAAAAGCATCAGCCTGTATACATTGAGCCCAAGTGATGAACCTGCATTAAATGCAGACCACACAAGCTGCGTTTCCTGATGTTTGGCTGCATTCCACAAAGGAACTCAAAATGAAACAGAAAATCAACCCCAAACTTACTCCCCGAGCTTGCCTGCTCCCAGCGTTCCTCTTTGAGAACTGCTCAGCCCACATACTAGTTCCTCTCTCATAGATCTGCTTTCACCTCCCTTATACTCCCACGGGGGCAAGGAGCCACTTGCAACAGTGTGTTAGCAAAACACACAAACACTTTCCAGCAGCATTGCCAGCTGCTCAGGGGGAGAATGTTGGGCAATTGCTGGCTACCTGTTCTAGGCGGTGAAGCTGGTGGGGGCCTTGAATTTGTCAGCCTTGAGTGTGGCAGCCTCTGCTTGTGATTCTCTGCTTGTAGACCAGCATTCACAGGGCTGCTGATGTGGATCTGGCCGTGTGTGGGGCTCTCCTGTGAGCCTGCCACTCCCAAGGCAGCGTTCACAGGCTTTTGGGGGCCCGGCCCTGGTGAGCCTGCATTCAGTTGCTGCCATACGTGGAACTGGTGGTCCTGGGGTAGCACTCTGAGGTCTGAGCATCTGATGGTTTCAAAGGCTTGGGCCCAGGCTTGGACCTCATGGTTCTGATTCTGACGCCAGAAGGTCCCACTTCTTGCTCACTCATCTTCTGGCTTTCTCCTCTCCCCCCGTCTCTCTGGGCGTGTGACTATGAGCCCCTTGAGTTGCTTTTTCCCAGCTCCTCTCCAAGCACAAAGGTAATATTGTATTTATTTAAATCTCCTGCTCTTCCCATGTATGTATAGATCTCCCCCGTCCCATCTGTCTTCCTCTCCTTCCTCCCATTCTCTTTCCCTCCCTCTCCCCCATACTCTGTAAGCTATTAATCATTTTGACAGGCTCAGCAATGGCCTTTATTTCCTTGAGGCAGCCAAGAAATGTCTGCAAGCACCTTTCTGACACCCTCATGTTCTCTCACCAATCAGCCCAGCCGTTTCTGCCGGAGTGACACTGCTGCAAACTGGGGACCCTTGTCACTGCCAGCTGGGAAATGGGCAGCGGGACGCCAGCCGGGCCGGGTGCCATGTGGGCTACTGTTAGCCGTGATGGATCTGTCATTTCCCTGCAACTTGAACATGTCATTTCTTGAATCTCGGTTTCGCCGCATAGTTGGGTGGGGAGAAATCGGGGGAAAATAACAGCATCCGCCGAAGGGGCTGGAGGGAAGAGATGTGAGAGGAGAAGGGAGAGGAGCAAAGGGAAAGGATAGACGTGTCTGGGGAGGTTAGGATAGATGGTCATAACTGTCCCTTCTGGCTTTAAAATCTATTAATCTTTTACAGCTCCCCTCAGGTGCCCAGCTGTGTGGAATCTCACCCAATCTAGCTATAGACTATCTAACCTGATCTGCCTACGGACTCTCGAGGGCACCTGTGATCCCAGTATCTGGCTAAGGCCAATCTGAATCACTACTCCCAGAATTCCTTTTGTCCTGTACAGGAAGAAGGCCATCTCTGTGCGTCTATTTCCTTTCCCATGGACACACTGTATCATAGCCTGGATGTGCTACATGCTTCCACAGCCAGTAGAGTCTTGGGCAGAGCGTGCAGTAGGTTTGCCCTTCGGAGCCTCAACCAGCCAAGGGCCAGAGAGCTGTGCTGCGGGAAGTGTGATCCATCCAGAGTCAGCTGACTATGCAGCATCTTTCCACCTCAGCCAGGGGCTAAGGGGTGTTGTGCGGCTGGAGGGGCTCTCTCCTCTACGTAACAGGAATGATCTCCAAATCCCAGTGCTTCAGCATGGGACTCGGGTTGCTCCTCTCCTAGCGGGGCTTCTTAACCTGGCCACTCTCCCTAGGCCAGTAACTCCTTTTAGAGGGACTTGTTCTTCACAAGGTGGACAAACTCCACCTCCCAGCATCACGTGACTTCCCCCCCATCAGAGTGGAGTCTGGGGAGGTCAGAAGGCCCAGCATACAGGGAGAGGTTGAAATGAAAAACCCCAGAAGAGGGGAAGTTGCAGAAAGAGAAAAGGGAGCCCAAATGGCTGATGTGGGCATAGGGTTGAGCCCTCATCACACTGAGCCTTGATGACAGCAAAAGGGGCCTTCTAGATGAGAGGCTGCAGTATGGAAATGTAAGTGTGAGCCAGGCATGAAGGAAAGTGGATGAAGGCAGGGATTACTTTCCCCAGCACTGAAATGCAGCCACCACTGTGGTGGAATATGGCGGCGACCCAGCACAGCTGCATTAAACTTCTGGACACAGTGGAAAAGAAACCTCTAGTCTGATAAAACTCTAGAAGGAGTTTAGGCAGAAAGGATGTAATTACCCAGTTAGAGGCTGACATGCCTCGTCTTGTGAAACACACAAGAGCACTACATGGGTTCAGGAACACATCCCAACTGAAAGATGGTCTCTCTAGTAGGCTCAGGGCTCCCTGGCAGTGTGCTGGGGTGTAGACAAGTTCTCAACAGGCTTAGAGCGAAGAGCGTCGCCTCCTTTCTGCAGTCCCGGGGGGTTTCCCCAGGGTGGTGTGAGCTGATACAGTCACAGTCCAAAGTGATGTGGCCACCAGCTACTAGAAAAGGTGACCGGGGACTCCCCCGCCATGTCTTTCCTTGCATGTTGCATCTCCGGAGGATGAAGCGACACAAAGCCGCGGGCGCCAGCTCTTCAGCGACGCGTCTAAAGGCAGAGCTCCTCTTGGGCACCCTTGTTGAAAGACGGCTGCACGTACCTCCCAGCCAGCCCACAGCATGCGCCGACCTCCAACGGCAGCAGCCAAGAAAGAGCCTGAGGAGGAGGTCTCCATCTCATTGTTTCACACTGATGTTTCCTTAAAGGGGGTATTGATTTTGTGCCGGAGACTCTGCATAGCAGAGTTTAAAGAGAGGACTGCACGTGCTTGGCAGAGCTGTGGTAGTTCCCCACTGGCCATGGGCAGCTGATTGCACTTCATCCAAGCAGGGCCCTTTGTCATGAACAACCAGGACCATCCTGCACATCTCGATGGGGAGGGCGGCTGGCCTCGTTGGTTCCAGTGTAGAACCAGCAATCAGGAGACCTGAGCTCTACTCCCGGCTCTGAATCTGACTCACTCTGGGTCCTCTACCTGCTTGGAGGTGGTCCATTGGGGCCACAGACCATTGTCTGGTGGGTCTGTATTTTCCAGAGGAAGCATGAGATTGTCGGAGCGACACGCTCGTGGCTGAATTGTCAGAGCCAAGAAAATGAAGTAAGTAACTTTTCCTAAATATAAATATTTAGAAAGAGGTGAAATTGTCCGGTGTCCTTGACAGCGTTTATCCAGTGCTGGTCACCTGCAGAAAGGATCTATGCACGTAATGAGACAAGCCAGCCTACTAAATGTTATCAGTGCCCAGACCTTGGTCAGCGGGCTGGCTAAAAAGTATGGTAACAAGTCCAAGACAGCTGTGGATTTTATGGTTGTCTCTAAACTGCTCACCCTCACCATTTAGAATGTCCTGGCTTTCTTGGGTGGAATCTCACCCCATTCTTCAAAGCCACTGCTAAAGGATGATCCCCATGAACTGTTTGCAGTATAGGGCCTGTGATGCACAGTTGAGCAGTAGAGGCCAGCAGTGACACACAGGAGTTAACCAGTTCACGGCAGTATTTCCTCTCTTCCTCCAAGCTCAACAGGAGTTTGCTAACATGGGACGGGGTAGCTCTGAGTACTCCAATGGTTCATTTGAATTCTGTTGTTACTTCTGTTTGCAAAGTCAGTTTTATCATTGCTTTTAAAAGAGGGAATTGCTCTTTTTCTCACCACCTCCTGCAAATGATGACTGACCACGATGGAAAACATGAATGTAAAATAGTAACACGAGCTACTTAGCCATCCTGTGGCTGAGATGTTCAGAAGTCGCTAGTGACTTTGAGAGCCTGACTTGAGACCCTTTAAAAAGGCTGGATTTTTCAGAGGGAGGATGTGCAGTACTGTCTGAGAAAGCTGGGTAACCAAAAAGTGAGATGCCTGAAATCACTAGTCACATTTGAAAACCCTCCCTCATGCTGGGGGAAGGAATGTCAGAATGCTGCCAAAACCACAGGGTTAACCTGACTTTGTTCTGGCCTTATGCTGGTTTGACACCATGCACCGCCAGTGACATTAGTGGAGTTAATCCTGGTTTACTCCAGTTTGAGAGCAGAACCAGGCCTCACACATGCCTTTCCGATGCCAAATCCTGTGACGCCAGGTGATCCCTGCAGGACCAGGTGGCCAGGACAAAATTCCTAAAGATCTGTGGTGAGATGAGCTAGATCCAAAACCCAGCTGAGAACCTATTCATGTAATAGAATAACGAACCTTGGGGATGCAGCTCCCTCTTACAGGCTGTATCATGCACAGATCTGTGATACATGGAGAATAACAAACCCCGAAGCTTGAGCATAGAGCTGAATCATACTGCTTGAAGCTGCAGTGCCCATTTTCAAACTGTCTCCTACCCAGCCTTGACAAAGCCATAGAAGTGTAGAAGGTGCTCCTCCAGGAAGCTGCTCTGATGTAAACTCCCCTGAGCTAGGTTTGAGAGCTCTTGATTTTTTCTCTAAAAACATAGAGTTCACGTAACCTAGAATATATAGAGGGGGAAGTACCTAGACAGATTTTGACGTATCTAGTAGAGCTGGGAGAATAACTGATTTTTAATTCATTGGCAGCTCTAAAAAGAAAAAAAAATTGGTTTGGGCTGAATCGAATGTGAAGTCTTTCAGGAGTTTAGGCAAATCAAAACGTCCATTTCAGATTCAACAGAACACTGTGTTCGACTGAAAATGATTTCTGTCCAGGTCTTTTTAAAGAGCTAGATTCGTGGAGAAGGTGTTGGGGAAACCCTTGCTATAGCTGTTAGGGCACTCACTTAGGACGGAGGAGACCCAGTTTCAAACCCCTGCTCCAGAGTGAGGTTTGACCTGCTGTCTCCCCCATTCCAGGTGTGTGCTCTAACTACTTGGCAAAGAGTTATAAGGTTGGCACTGGTACCCCCTCTCTACTCCTCCACTTGTGTTGTGAATGATGCTGAAGTCTCCTTGTGAATAATTTTTGGGGCCAAACTTGTATCAAATTTGTAAATGATTTCAGATCAACTGGAGTTGCATATTTTGATGAATAAACTATTCATCTAAAAATGTCCCTCAGCTGTAGTGTCTGTGCAGATGACCCTAGTAGCTGGAAATCCTCTGCTACATCCTCTGTTCTCCAGGGCCAATGGATGCAAAGAAGGGAAGAGAATCCACACTGCATTTCTCTAAGGGGAGGCCTTGTGGTGGAGCTGGGACAGTTTTGTTAGTCTGGATGTTCCTACATCCAGCACCTCTACTTAGCCGGTGACATCGACCATTTCAGAGCAGGACAGAGTGGGCCTAAACAGTCATAGTGGGCCTGATCCAAAGCCCATGGCAGTTAATAAGAGTTTTTCCCATGCAAGCAACTGTTGTTGCTGCCAGGATGTTGTATGGTTGTGAATGGGAGAGAAGATGGGAAGGACGTGCTCCATGAGACAACCCGAGAGATGTGAGCTATGCTTTAGAAAAGCTTGACAACCTCTGCCCTGGGGGCAGGGTACCACTCAGACAGATTGCCTAGAGGCCATGCTAGAACCCACTGACAGAAATGGTCTGAGATCTAGGGACAGAGCGGGGAAAATACTCTTGGCCTGCTGTGCCGTTACCTTCTCCGAGAACAGCTGTGTGCTCAGCTCCAGGTGCCTAGGAGCATCAAGGAGAGTCTGTCGTGAATAGCCCAGGTTGTCTCAAGTGTCCCTGCCTGTTACAGGTGTTCTGCTGCCTCTCAGACAGCCAGGTGTTCCCGGGGCAAGCTAGGGATGGCAGGGTAACTCTGCATGCTCCATCTAGGAGTCCAGTGGGCTTGAGACATCCCGGGTTATGAGGTTGGAGGCGTCTGCGTGTCGGTTCCTTCAGCTGTTTGGGCTGCTCTGGACCGCCGTCTGAACTCTGTCGGTCTGGGCTCTTCGGGCGGCGCTGAACCTTATGGATGTGTTGCTGCTGTCTTTGCAGAGTGGATGAAACTGTTTGTGGTAAAATGTAATCAAGTGGAAAATTGCAGTGCATATAAACACATATGGCACTCAATGACTGGGCATTAGGCACAGTGACTGCAGGCAAAAAAAAAAAAATTATCTGTAAATGTTTCCCAGCAAGTTTCAAAATCTTAAGGAACAATAAGATATTAGCAATGTAATGGGGTGATACAGAGACGCAGCGAGCCTTGCGTTGGGAGAACGAGGATTCATGCGGCTGCGATGACAGGAGCGGCTGGGATCACTCAGCCATGCTCAACAAGCCTTGTCCTCCAGCGCGAGGCAGCTGCCAGGGGTTTCAGTCCCAGGGCCAGGTGTCTGTGCCTAGAGAGGAGGGAGCCAGGAGGTGGCCGGCAAGCCCACCCCTCTGCTCCTGAAAGAGCCTGGCCATTCACTGCCACGGTTCGAAGAGGATGTGTGTAGTCACTGACTCAGAACCGGCCTGCCGGGGGGAATGGTCACAGGATCAAGTGGATTAGTAGCTAATCCCCAGGGGTGAAAGTAATATTAAACACTTACCGGTACGGGGACCCGGCTCTGGGCCTTGGGCAGAAGGGGCGTGGCCTCTGGCAGAAGGGGCGGGGCTGGGGGTGGTCAGCCTCCCCCAGCCAGCCCATCCATGCTGCCTGGTCTGCACCGCCCGGGACTCCAGCGGCGATTTAAAAGCACTGGGGGGGTCTGGCTGCTGCTGCAGCAGTGCCCAGGAGCCCTGGGCCCTTTTAAATTGCAGTGCCCCTTTTGCCTACCCCTGTCAGTGGCCCGGGGCGAGGGGGCAAAAGGGGCAATGGCGTTAAAGCGCTGCACTCTGGCAGGCGGTATGAGGGCAGAGCGCCCTGTGACCACCTGGACTGTCCATGTTCTGTGGACATGGAGAGGCATGTTTAAGAATAGGGGAAATAGAGCCTGAAGGTTCAAGCCTTAAATCCCCTGCTGCCCCCCGACCCTTGTCCCGGGGAGGAGTCTGTTCTTTATCAACTGCAGAATCTCCCCGCAGAAGGAAACGTGCGCACTAATGGAGAGTTCCAGTGACTGGATCTGGAAATCTGCTAGGGCAGTGCAGCTTGATCCAAGGCTGGTTGGTTTTGATCTGTGCTGGGGACTGCTCTCCCCACACGGCCCTCAGCAGAACCGTCCCTGCAGTAGTATTCTGCACACAGTCCAAACGAAGCCTGCAAGACCCACAGCCTGGGTTTTGCGACACCAAGGGACGCGTTGACTGCTCACCAGAAGCCCACAGGCCACGCTTAGGGGCCTGATCCTTATGTACATGGGAGTTGCAGGTGTTCAGTGCTTTTCAGCATCAAACCCCGAATCTGTGGGCAAGTTTATGAATCACTGTAAAATGAGCCTCCTACTCAGTGTGCACTGAATACAGATTTAGGCCTCGATCCTGGAATCCCAGGGCTCCATGTGGACGGACCATTAAACCCGTTTGATTTCAGTGGGACTCCATGTGGGCTGGATTGATCTCTTTGCAGGATCAAGACTTTAGACCGTGGGGTAGGGACTGTACCATCTTGTGTGTGTGCTGTGTCCTGTGCCCACTTTCAGCGCTGTGTATAATAAATGGGCAACAGTGGTGGCTCTGTTTATATTTTCATCCACTTCAGTTTAGTTACAAAACAATCCTAGTCATTTTAATTATTAATACAACTGGAGTTCAGGAGCCCCTTGTGCTGGGTGAAGAGAGAGGCCCAGCAAGGAAGAGTTTAAATAGACAACAGGTAGCAGGGGGAGATGAAGTGAGTTGTTGAAGGTAAGGCTCTGAGTTGGGAATATAACCCAAGGCTCCTAATCATATGCCTTTCCCACTAGACCATATTGCCTTCCCTTCCACCCATCTCTTACTTTTGTCTATTTATTTTGCGTCATCCCGTCAGCGCTCTAAGACAAGGTGCAGCCAGATTCTCCCTTTGCAGTCTCTGACTCAAAGGGATCAACGCTGAAACTGACACACCTACGTCAGATCATACAATAACCTCCCCATCGCGATAGTGGCTAATGAATACCTGTGGATGTCCATACATAGTCACTACAGACGTATACACTTGGCTTCAAACTCAGGGCTTTGAACACCCATCTGCCCATGTGACAGGTACGGCTTAGCCTAATGGCTGGCCGTATTTAGGAATGATGACGAGGCCAGACCTAAAGTGCTGCCTGTAAAACCCACACTCCCTTAAGTTAAATGCAACACACTGTCCTTTATAGGGCATATATATCCCTCGAACGCCCCGAATTGGATCCAAACTCAGCTGCATTCACGCTTCGCTACTTCTGATTGGTGCTCCCCACCAATCTGCCGGCCTCTTGGAACATTCAAGCTCCTGCAGAAGGTTCAGCAGTGATGCTGCAACCCCTGCTCCCATAGGGAGAACTGGTGAATAAGGAACACGGCAGGGAGTCAGGATTCTTGTACGACGTTGGGAAAATCACTGAATCTCTCTGGGCCTCCATTCCCCACCTGCAAAATGGGGAGACCACATCCTTTGTCTTGTCCATTGAGACCGCAAACAGAGCGTGGAGCAGGGACTGTCTCTTACTTTGTGCATGCCCATTGTCTAGCTCTGTGTAGCCCATTCTCTGTAAAGCACGTTTGCACGACGTGTGATGCTGTAGAAATACTGTAGCATTGGGATTTTCTGAAAGCACTCAGGGTTGGCCTAACTCTGCTCCAGCTACATGCAGTGGGAAAACTCCTCCAGACTTAAGTGGAAGCGGAGTGAAACCAGGGCTGACAACTTCTGCAAATCACACCCACAGCCCAATTCTGTGTGTGCAGCAGTGCATGACCTAGCCAGGGCCTGATGGGAGTCACTCCCACTACACAGCACAGACCTGATTTCTCCCAAGTGCTGGCCTGCTACAACTCCAGCCACTTTGATAGGACCTGAGACCACTTAGCAGTGCCGTGAACCCAAACCTGTGCTCTTCATAGCTTTGGGGGCCACGTGACAACTTGTTACGCCCTGGATCTAAAAGGCCCCGCTCACCCAGCTTCACTTTTTTGAGAATCACTGTAGCCTTTTCCAAGGTAGCAGTGTGTTAGCATTGCCTGCTGTCCGTTTATGTGTCGGGTGGGGAGTTGGGGAGAACGACACAATTTTTCCAGGATCCTGAGAAGCAGCAGAGAGGGGAGCGTTCTCCCAGGCCCTGTTTAGAACTGGGTGAATAATCAGTGATGGATTGTTTACTGGATGCACTTAGCCCGCTTATGGGTTGTTTGGGCAAAGATGGTGAAATTCTCGGAGTCCTTCAGTGTTCAAAGCAGCTGGTGGACCTCTTCAGCGAGAATTCACATGTGACTATTCAGAATCTGAGCTGTGCTAGTGATGAGTTCCATAAATCATGTGATCTAATTTTTGATCCCTGATTGGATAGCTTACATTAACAACCAAGAGCAGAGTACATTTTCAGTAGTGCCTTCAAGTGTGAAATTGATGACTGGAGCTCAAACTTCCCCACAGTTGGTGCAAGGGAGGCTGAATGGCTGGAGGACTGGGGGAGAATGAAGGCCAAATGAGGGGGGCAGTGCAAACACAGACCGATTCCATTATGAATGTGAGCAAACACTGGAGAGAAGGTTGGCTTTGAGGCATGTGTCCATCCTGTGTGTGATCCTTGTGTGTTGGCATGGGCTTTCCCCTAGCTGTCTCCACAGCTTGTGTGTGAAGTGATGAGTGGGGTGGTTCCCAGCTGTGTTCTCCAGCCACACGGTTCCTTCAGGGACAAGTCCCTCTGAGCAGCTTGTGCAGGGCGAGGTGGAGAGCACTGATGGAGAGCCCTGCAGGTGACTTGGGAACAGTTTCCCAGGCACACCTGAGTACATGTGGGGAGGAGGCAGGTCTGCAGGGAAGCAGCTCTAGGGGGATTTCCCCTGGATTGCATGCTCCTGTACAGCAACCTTGTGACAGGTATGGGGCCTCCAGTCCCCACCTGCCAGTCTCCATGGCCTCTCTTCAGAGGCTGCCAGCTGGTGCTTGTGTTTCTCTGTAGGGTGATACCTTATACACTGGGAATGGGACCGAGCCCCAGCCACGTTTCCCCCGGACCTCCAGTGAGCATCACAGGGCAGCTCCTCTCAATCCTGCTGCTGTGGGCTGGAGGTGTGAGGCTCTGAGTCCTGCTGCCAATGACCGGCCTCCATGACCCTGTTCTGTTCCCAGTCAGGGCAGAGTTCAGGTGCTGGAGTGGGCAGGTGACTCTGTAGCCCAGGGGTGGGCTTAAGGAGCATTAGCTGGCTTGTGGGCCATGCCCTGGCAATGTAGGAACCACGTCGACAGCTGACACCAGCACTGGTCGGCAGCATTGCTGTGGCTCCGGGGGACGGGCGAACTGGGAAAGGAGAGGCCCACCCTGGGGCTGAGAGAGAACGTCTCAATCAGACACTGCTTCAGCTTTGTGGCTTGGGGTTATCAGGAGAGAAAGCGCATGAGATCTGAGTCCCCTGAGCCGTCTGCCCATTTGGGCACCTTGCTTGGCATGAGACGCTGTTGCTGCTGGTCTGGAGGTGCCCTGGGCCTGCCTGTGAGAGGTTGAGCACTTAGAGCTCCCATTGGCTTCAGTTGTGGTTGTGGGTATCGAGCAGCTCTGAAGATGAGGTCCTTGCTGTCTGGCTGTTGCCTGGAGCAGCCACGCTGCCGCCCAGTAAGTGCCTGCAGTGGCTGAACGGGTAGTGCAGCTGTGTGGTTATGGCCTCTTACACCAGGTCAGCAATACCACGCTACGGTCACTCTGGATGACTCTGGCTTGTTACCCGTGGGGCTACTGTCTGCCCATCTCAGAGGGGCTGTACAGCTGTTCAGTCACTGCCTGAGGGCTGCGTACTCCACAGGCAGCTCCGCGGCATTCTGCAGCAAGACACCTGGATTCTGTATTGCTCCCACTTTGCAGAAATTATGAAATGGAGGGCTGGCCTGAATTAAATCGGGAACTGATTGAGGTTGGGGGTGGGGGGCGGGGGAAGGTCTGATGCTCAGTTCAACTCGTTTGTGGGGACAGAGTAATTTCCAGTCTTCAGCATGCCAAAAACGTTGATCTTGACAGTGCCTGATGGCACTGCCAAAGTTGTCCGGGGGCAAGCTGGAGGTTTGGACAGCTTGTAAGGGGCAGTTGAAGTTATTAGAACTGGAGAAGTTATTAGGTGCAGTCTGGGGCTGTGGAATAAGCACGTTAGCTGGAAGTTTCTGCTAAAATCATCAGCGTTGAAATCATAAGTGTTGTCATTTTAAATAACCATCTTCGGGTTCCAGAGCCAACATCCTATTGTGGTGGATGGGGGCAGTTTACACCTTTCTGAGATCTTAGTTCAGGCTGTCTGCAGGTGTCATTGGGTGGATGCACAGTCAGGTCTGTTTGGCAAGATTTTCTTCACAGCCACTGGGGGGAAAGAATGAGATTGCTCTGCAAGGAGTGGAGATTGCAACTGTAGAAACACTGCGTACACTGACCCTGCTGTGCCTGTCACCCTGAGAAAGTTGTACAGCAGTAGGAGTCGTGGTGGTGACGCACTACGTGAGTGTCATGCCAGCCTCTTACCTCTGGGCATGTCACAGGCTGCTGTGATCCCACGAGGTGAAATAGGCCTGTCATTCTCGGAGTGACTGTACAGCCATCCGATTGTTGGTCACCTTTCCAGCTACCGTTTTTGCCTTGCACACAAGGGGTAGCTGTAAAGCTGTTGCATCCCTGCCTGTCACTTCTGCGGTGGTGGTGTACTTGTACTGTGATGATTACCTGTCCCTCCTGGAGTGGCTGCACAGCTCGACAATTATTACCTGTCACCTCTAGAGTAGCTGTACAGCTGTCAGATTGTTGCCTGCCACCTCGGGAGTGGCTGTGTGGTGATTGCCTGACACCTCTGGAGTGCTGGTGTGTTTGTACAGTGATGATTACCTGTCCCTCCTGGAGTGGCTGCACAGTGAGGCAGTTATTGCCTGACACCTCTGACAGGAGCTGTTCAGCTGTCAGGGCATTTCTTATTGCTCCTGGAGCAGCGGTCTGGTTATTGCCTAGGCAGCTGTTGTCTGTTGCTTCCAGGCAGCCTTTTACCCTCGGAGCACATGCCAGGCTACCGGGTCACCTTTGGAGCAGTTGTGCAGCCGTCAGGTTCTGGCCTATCATCTCTGCAACAATGGCACAGGTACTGCCTGTCATCTTCCAAGTACCGTACTGAAGATGTGCCTGGCTCCTCCCTGAGCATCCGTAAGTTCTGTGCACGCTGACTAACCATTTCTTGGAAGGGGCAGCAGGGAAGGTATTGGAGGTGGATCCCTGGTGGAGCTGTTGGTGGGGCAGTACAGCCCGGCATTGGGGTGGCTTGTTTAATAGGCTGCTAGCTATGTCCCGGTTCTACGGTTAAAGGGGCAGTTGGCAGTGGACGTTCTGGCCCAGCGTTGGGCCGCAGTGGTAAGTACACCCCAGTCCTGGGGTCGCTTTAAGGGGTTCATTTGAGAATGGCGGAGTGAGCCCAGTAATGGCGTTACAGCTCAGCCTATGGGCGAGGGAGCTCTGGGCCCCACGCTGCCTTTTGTACTCAGGGCTAAGAGGAAACAAAGAAATTGGGATGGCTTTAAGGTGTGTGGGCTTGGATACAAGCGCCTTAAGGAGGAATCACTAAAGCTCTAGTTAGCCAGGCTAAAGGGAGAATATCAGGACTTTGGACTCACTGGGTGGTGGGCTCATGGGAGAGTCCTGCACTGAACGATCTGCAGCTGCTAACTTAGCTGAATGCGCGCCCAGCAGGAACGTGCATTGGTGGGCAAAGCAGCTCCGCTGCAGGATATCTTCGTGGAGTTTGGGCCCATGGTCACCGACCTTCCAGCCACCGTGATCAGTCCGTGAAAGTGAAATTCTTCCGTCTCGCCACTGGGTGGTGCCCTTGTTCTATATGGGCTCAACAGGGCAATATTTGTTTGGGGCAGGTCAGAAGCTCTTTTAAAGGACCCTGCTTCAGCGCTGGGCAGGTTCTCAGTCTGTTTTGGAGGGTGATGACCCCTGACCTGCAGTGGTTCTGTGCCTCATGAGTTGCTGAAGGCTGAGAAAAGGCAGTGGAGTTACCGATCGTGCTTGGAGAGGTTATTTCAGGCTTGGCCTGTCTTCATGCAGCATTCAGCAGGTCAGTGTTCACATATGCCCGTGTGAACACTGACCCACGTGAAACACAAACAGAGATGAGCCAAACCCAGAACTCTGACTCTCAGCTCCTTGGAATTTTGGGGAGGGGACGGTCTGAAATCCAGCTGGCTCTGAACCACCCCCTGGTTCCAGCTTTGAGTCTGAGCAAGAAACTGGAGGGAACTTGTCATTTCTGGTGCCAACTTGGATGCCTCTGCAATCTCTCAAGAGCAGCTGTTCTCATGAGATTTTCTCTATGTGGGGCTGAGCTGTGGGGCCCAATGCTGTCCGTGGTTCAACTTCACAGGCCAAACACTAGTTCGGAATTAATTCTGAGCCAGAGCTGAGCACTGGCTCCACCTCTGTCTAGGCAGGGACACACCACTGTGAACACACATGGAAACCGGATCATACACACACATGACTTATTTATTTGCACAGCAGTAGGGTCTAGGAGCCCCAGTGCCGGTCCACGCCCCCCATTCTGCTAGGTGCTGTACAAACAGTGCATGCTCACATACACCCTCCTATACCAACCCATCCATATGCCTGTACACACGATCACACACTGACTCACATGCATGCATGTGCAGAGACCCCGAGACATGCACATACAAAAACATGCATGTGAAATCAGGATCCAGCCACCATGCACCGACACACGCAAACACGCAGGTACCCACATAGAGATGCAGCCACTGGCCTGCAGGCTCATACGCTTTCCTGGCCAACCACTTCTCTTCTTGGGTGCACTGTGCCCATGCCTTTGCTTAAGGGCCCCGTGAGCTGCTTGCATTCCTCCTTTGAGGCTCTTGCTGGAGATGCAGCTAGAGAGAAAAGGTCATGGAAAAGTTCTACCTTTCTTGCTTGGCTTCTCCGTACAGTAACTCAGCGTCAGGGCTGCTCTGCCCGGGGTGGATTGCGACACCTCTTCTGTGTCACCAGCTGCTTTCTCAGTGGTGGAGGAGTAGTAGACCGAACTCTTCCCCATGGTATGAAAGAAGTTGTGGATTTCAGAGGCTGCTGAAAGGTTGCTGATCATCGTCAGGAACCCAGGGACTGGGCCCCCTTCCGCAGGGCACTTACATTTACAAACAGCTGGTACCCGCCCCAAAGAGCTTATTGTTGGTCAGTTTTTTCTCTGCCGGCCCTGGAGCCAGGAGGTCTCTCTGCATCCAGAGGAAGGAATGGAGCACAGGCAGATGCAGGGCAAGTTCCTCCCACCCTGCCTATACCCTTTTCGAGGGGTCTGACTCTCTGACTTGTTCCATTCATGGCCTCTTTGCTGAGACTGCCAAAGAGGGCTCCTGGGTGCCGGCTGCGTGAGTGGGTTTGTCATGTGTGGACACTCGTCCCTAGGAACTGGACTGAGATCCACCAAACTTGCTTCAGCCAGGCTCCCAAGCAACGACTGATCTGTCACTCAACCAGGGCTGCCTGCTGGGCTCTGCTTCCCTTTATACTGTTCCTCCCTTAGCCCCGTAATCTGCCCCTGACGTCTGTCTGGGATGCGAACGAATGACTTGTTGCTTAAATGTACTTTGGTGGGGTCGCTTCCCTTGCAAGTCAGGTAAGGTGCAATACCCCCACTGGCCCCAAAGGGGCAGCAAAACACTATGGGAAAAGTTGCTCTTTTACCCCTGCTAATACATAGGGTCTGGGTCTCCTTCCAGAGATGGACCAGAGGGCTGGTGACAATGGGGGTTTCTTTACTTTTGGGCTGTGCATTGAGGGAGAAGTCGGCTCCGTTGTCTTATCCAAGAATTATCCCTAACTTCCAGAGCTGATGAACCACTGTAGAGTTTAACAGGAAGGGGACATACTGTCCTCACTTAAAAAGCCCCACACTCAAGGGAGTTTCCTGGGGTGATGGATGTGTCCCGTCCCAAGTGGAGTGAGAAGTGGGCTGGGCAAACCAGACTGGAACATGGGCGCATCCTGCCATTCTGCACAGGGCTCGGGAGCTTGAGCGGAGATGCTGGTGTAGGTCTTGGCAAGCCATATGCCAAGCCATTAGCCTGGTGCAGTGAGAAGTCCTTTGGTTTGTATACCCTGGCACAAGACCGTGCTGCAGGAAATGATAGAAGGAAGAGAAACCTTTCCAGGTATCTGTGCCCTCTCTTGCCAGTCTTTCAGGTACAACTCCAACATGGCTTCGCAATGGTTAACTGAGCCCCCGCCAACAGCACTGAGAGGGAGAGAAATGGAATTACCCCCATTTCATCCATGGGGAAACCGAGGCACAGAGCGATGCCAGGACATGCCAAGCTCCCCAGAGTGAGTCAGTGGCAGAGACATTAAAGGAACCCAGGAGAAATCCATGTTACACACAAGCTGGCACCAGCATTCATTCCTTGCTCTTGTGCAGTCCTGGATCTCTTCTCCCAGCCATTCCGGTGGCTTAGAAAGGAGGTGACAGGACTCGAAACTGGCCATCAATTTAGAGAGCGAATACACGATGCTGCAGAAGGCCTCCCTGAGGGACCGTGCTAAAGGAAGCTGGGATGAACAACCTCTTGAGAGCGCTCTCCAGTATCTCTGCAGGATGCCTACTGGGAACAGAGACGTGGAGGCATTCGAGATGGAACAGCCCACTCTAGTCCATCCCCTGACTCTCCCCCATGATACCAGCTGGCTTCGGGGCCAGGGTTTTCATACAGCTTATGTCCCCCAATGCCTTGCAGCGTTAAACAGCACAAGCAGTGGGAGGGGGTGATGGAGAAAAGAGATTGGAACAGAAGTCGCATGGGGCTAGGGAGGGTGGTTTGTGGTGCGGGATTTGACCTAGGAGTCAGGAGACCCAGGTTCAATGCCTAAGTCTGCAGCAGTGCTGTTGTGTGACTGGGGTAGGTTGCTTAGTCTGCCTCAGTTTCCCATCTGTAAAATGGGGAGAGTACTTCCCTGCCTCATGGGGTGGAGAGGGTTGTGAGGTTCAATCCGCTCCTGGGGGTGAGACAGGAAAGATGGGCCAAATGCAGACAAGAAAGCGTTTGCGCTAGCAGTGCTGGGGGACCCTGTGTTTGAGGAATGCAGTGAGAGTAACACAGATTTAAAACAAAGGAGGGGAGGTGGTTGATCTCTTCTGTTTCCTTGTGTAGCCACCTGCTCCCAGCACCCCAGTCTCGCATTTGCTTGGGGAGCGACCTTTCTGCAGCCCCGCTAAGCCCTCCCCCTCCCTGCCTGCCAGTTTCCAAGCCCCTCGCATCACAGCCCCAGCACCTTGTGCGCCCTATTGATAGCTGGTAATTTATGTAAATCCCCTGATAGAGGGGTTCTGGGATCAGGATGGAGGGGTCGTGTGTGAGATGAGATTAATATGTGCACAGATTTCCCCTCTGAAGGGAGAGGCGGGCAGGGCCGGCAGGTTGGCTCTCAGTCTCTGCCCATCCCCAGGAGCGCCTGAGTAACACCAAGTGTTGGTACACAGCTGGGACTGAATTCTTCCTCCCGGTGCAAGGAGGGGCAGAGACAGAAGGAAGCTCCCCACTTGAGTTGGCTCACATGTGTCAGGAGAGCACAAGGATGGGGCACCTGCTAGTGGCTCTCGGGGGGCGGAGGTGGTATTTGGGCAGGACCAGGCTGTCACACCACCTCCAATGTATAGGGGGGAAGCTTGCTAAAATTTAGTCCCTTCCTCTGCCTCAAGCACAAACCCCAAATGGCCTGGAGCTCTGCAAGGTGCTTTTGTTGCTGTCTCTCTTTCCTTGTGAATTTTGGCCTCTCCAAGAGCTGGCTGTGCCCAGCAGCGTCAAAGGCCAAGGTAATGGCTGCTGCACTCCTGCTCTCTTCGGGCCCAGCTAGATCCAGGGAAGCGTTAGAGATCTCCTGGGAGCGTCCCTTCTCCTGAGAGTCCCAGCCTGGCTTTGCAGGGACAAGATAGACCCAATCAGCCTCCCAGCCCCAGGATGCTCACCACAAGAATGGGCCCAGGTCAGAGCTGGGGGGCGTTCCTCTGGCCTGGATCAGGGTCAGCGAAAGGCAGGGTGAGCTGCGCGGTGGGCAGGAGAGGCGTTGGCGTTCGGTGAGTGAGCTATGCTGAGACACGAGGGGAGTTTGTAGCAGGGGAAGCCGGTCGCAGAAGGTGATAGGTGGGAGTAAGATAATGAGTCTGGTTTGGATTTTGGTATAAATCCAGAGTGACTCTGCTGAAGCCTGCTAAGTGACACAGGAATGAGTGAGATTAAGAGCCCAGAGTAGGGACAGGATGTGGGGATAGGAGGCTTCTGTATCTAACACTTCCCCATTGGTCACTTTCTCTTTTGTACCCTCCACACATAAATGACACCTGCCCGCACCTGCTTTCCGACCAGTGAGTCCTGCGTGCTGCCCACACAGCTCTCTGGGACGTCTGACCAGTAGTGCTCTGCGCTGACATAGCCCCAAAGGACTGTGTAACTAGGCCAGCCCAGCCCAGCTCCCACTCCTACCCATCAGGAGATCTCAAGAGGAAAGTGCGATTTTGTAAACTCTTCCTCCTCCTGAGCAGAGTCCCTCTGCCCTCATCCCTCCAGCGGATCCACACAAGCAGCGCCAGGGATGCAGACTCCATTCTCTCTGGCCGGTGTGTGTGTACCTATACTGAGGTGTTGCTGTCGCAGATTGGCCCATTGGTGCATCAAGGCCAGAGTCCTCCAGTTGTGTCCTCTGGGTGCCGATTTCTTTCCATACAGCTACATCCCGTGCAGATTGCGAGCAGCCCTTGCGGACATGCTGCTGTGTTGGGCCAACAATCGTCAGTGGCCCAGACAAGAACCGATGGGGGCACGTTGGCTCCGAAGGGGAGCCGGGGAGCCCCCTGTTCAAAGCAAGGGAGAGTGCTGGAGGGAGGGGCACTGTGGCCTGATTCAGATGGTCCCAAGGAGTTCATATTCCACACATGACATTTAGAAACCAGGAATCTTGCTGATTTATAGGGTTTGATGCGGTGGAGTATATTTCACGCTGTGTCATTTATCCTGGCGCTGCCAAATGGATACGTTGTGTGAAATGTCAAATGTACGGGAGCTTTGCTGATCGCTCTTTGAAGCATTGGTTTCTGATAAACTAGTCGGGAGGGACTTTTCTGGCAGGGACTGGGAGGTGGCAGCTTTCTTCCCATTCAGCACAAGGCCTAAGAATAACCCCCTGATGGGGGATTCCAAGGATAGAAACCCATGGCAGTGCAATCCCACAGCAATATATAGCTTGGGTGGTGGGGCAAGTGACACCATGATATCTGTCACATCCTGCTGTACACCCACAACCAGGCTTCTGCTACCCAATGGGCCGTGTATCACTCCTTCTGTGGTTAGATGTTAATGGATGTTTGGCTGCATGTGTGTTCCTTCTGTGTGCTGCTCTAGCCCCGTGCAGACAACTGGCACGGCAGACCTTGAGCAACCTGCCCAATGACCACAAGATCCGTTAAGGAACAAAGGTATCCAGCCAGGTTTATTGTTGATGAAACATGGTACTAGAATTCTGCAGACTCTACAGGACCGCTAATACATGTATGCCCGTAACAATGGACCAGCTTAGTGAACGGCAGGACTTTCCATTTCCCCCTAGACCAGATAAAGAGATTCCTTCTGAGATATATCTTTATATCCTAATACAAACAGGTTAGTACTGCCCCTCTGACATAGTTACTGCCCTCTGACATGGCTAGTTATCACTCATCACATTGTACATGTTGGTTTGATTAAAACATTTTTATTACATACTGTCATCCTGACCTTATTATTTAGGAGGAGTCAGTGTGTTCCTGTTATCCTCGGGGAATGTTTTTGTACCATTTTTGATATTGGGATGTTTTGGTGCCGTCTGATGTGGGGATGTGTTTGCGTGAGTGCTCTGTGCCCAGCACGTCTTAGGAATGTGCGTTTCTGCAATATCAGCTCTGTTCTTGCCAGATTCTGTGAACTTGCAAACAGGCGGAGCCTGATGATTGGTCACAGCCTGACTTTTGCTAACTTTGCTTTATATTAGCAAAGCTTGCCCACTACTTTAGCTTAGGCCTCATACCAGGCCTCTGATACAAGGACTTCTATTTTAGACTTTCTTTCTACTACACCTTCCACTCCCAGCGTCTCTTCCACTACCTCATGGCCACAAACCTCACCCTTATCCTCCAGTCTTCTTTGCATTGTGTTATCACCACATCCATCCCCACCCCCCCACACACATCCCACCACTCCAGTCTCCCTGCTCTGTACTCTTGCCTCCTGCTGCATCAGCTCCGAAATTCCTTCCAGTCTCCCATGGCCCCCTGCTTGCGCTGTGGCTGCTCTGACATCCTGCTTCACAGTGTGGCTATTTTTAACTCTTCGGTGTTATTTGGTGGTGAGGTTGTTTTTTTTTTTCTTTGCACTGGAAACCTATTGTGTTCTGTGTGCCTAGGAAATGAATTTCGGTGTCAGAAGAGGAGAGCGGTTATCACAGGCGAGTGATCAAATTGGCTCTGTAAAAAGAAAACAACATTTTCTCCTCCAACCCTTCACAAATCCTAATGACGGGGCCCCCTGGAAGGCAGGAAGTTACTCTAGGAGTGGGCTGTCTAAATGGGACCAGTTCCTCCAAGCCAGTGTATGTCCCTGCTCAGGACCAGCAGAGAACATGAGTATGGAAAGCTGCCCTGCAGGAAATCCACAGGATTCTCCAGAGAGTTCTCAGCATCTCATTCTGAGCCCAGGGGATGGGTGCAACTTCACTGGCAGTAAGTGACCAGGGAGCCCCTCTGTAGAGTCGCAGGCTCCTGATTCTAGAGCCTGCTGCCCATTTCAGAGAGCTGCTAGACATTTTTAATCCAAAACTTTTTTTCCTGATAAAAATGGCTTTAAAAATAGGTTTTGTTCCCTAGCTTTTCTATTGTTTTGATTGGGGGGATCCCACATTTTTTTTTACGGATACAGACTAACACGGCTCCTATTCTTAAACCTGTCACATTTTTTTGTTTGTTTCCAGGGGTCTCTGGTTTTCCCCGCATACATTTTAAGGTGCATTAGATCCTCTAGTCTGAGCTCCTGTCTATCACAGAGCAGAGAATTTCACCCACTTACCTTTGTGATGAGCCCTTTAATTTGTGTTTGACTTAAAGCGTCTCTCCTGGAAAGGCTCCAGTCTGGGTCCGAAGACATCGAGAGAGAGAGAGCGAGAGAGCATTTACCGCTTTCCTTGGTAATTTGTTTCAGCAGTTAATCACCCTTACTGTTGAAAACGTGCCTCATTTCTGACTTGAATTTGTCTGACTTCAGCTTCCAGCCATTCTTGTTATGCTCTTTTCTACCAGGTTAAAGAATATCTGATATTTTCTCCCTGTGAAGGTACATAAACACTGTCACCAAGCCATCTCTTGATCTTTTTGATGAGCTCCTTCAGTCTTACATGGAAAGGCATCCCTCCTAACCCTGCTGCTTTTGAATGACTTATTGTGGCTGTTCTACCTTGCCAGCAAGGGAGATGGGGAATAAAGAGAGAAAACCTCCAAGCCTTCCAAAAATGTGGTTTATTTTTTTAAAACACACGTTAGTAGAAAACAATGCAAAACATTTTTAAAAAGATAGTTTCTGGAGGTTTTTGGAGGTAGAGATTGGAGCAGGCTTTCACTATTTGAATGATGGAGTTAAAATGACAACAGATCGGCACCTATGATCCTAATTTCAAGAATCTAGGTGAGGATGGGAATTGTTCTTCACAAACCTCCGTGGAATTGTACTTTATAGCAAGTGAAGGCACCTTCCCTTCACGGCCTGCCTGCTCCCCTAGACCCCTCCCCAATGTGTAATCTGACTAGATGGTAACCTGATGTGGATGAGCTGAGGTTTTTTGTACATGCAACTTGAAAATGATGCAAACTACAAAGCTGAAATTTAGGTGAGTGAACAACACAGGGTGTGACCTGACAAGGCGGTAAATGAGACATAATGGCACCTACAGTTCAGAGACTTTGTTCCAGGACTTTTTGGTATAGGACTCCTGGGTTCTCTTCATGGCCCTTGCTCACTGTGACCTTTAGTAATTCACAGCATCCCTGCTCTGCCCCAATTTCCTCATCTGCGAAAGGGGAAGAAGAAGAAGGTCAGTGGGAGTTTTGCCCATTGTTGGATCAGGTGATCAGGCCTCTAAAATTTCCTGTATTGTTTCCAGTTTCTACGCTAAATGCATCCAAACGGTCCATTGATTTTCTTTTTAAACTGTGGTTTGGACATTTTGGTGGCATCTTTATTTTGGTAGCCAAGAGGACTCCTACACCGTTCTTCCTCTGAGGACTGCACAGGTTCAGAGTCAATCTGTATAGAAATGGCTTAGATTCTTTTTGCTAAAATGTACCTTGCCTTACCCCATCCAAGAGGATTCTCATCTGCCACCTTGTTGCCTGGTGCATTAGGATTAGTTACTAAATTAAACAATTTTGTGGCATTGGTAAATTTCACCAGCTGTCTCTCCTTTCCAAGTGATTCAGCAAAGCACTTAAACATGGTTTTAACTTTAAGCCCATGCTTTAGTCCCACTGAAATCAAGCAGACTTAAGCAAGTAGGTTAAAATTAAGTTCTTGTTTAAATGTTTTGCTGACCCCATGAATAAATACCAAAAATATCACCGGTCACAATTCTCATTAATTTATTAGCAATACTTCCTCCAGGCCACTATTAAAAGGATAGTAGAAGGGAGTTTAGGGCTCAGATTTAGGTCTTTGGTTTAAAGAAGTTAAGTACATCTATATATTTTTAGAAAATATATTCTGGCGAGAAATGGGTTTTCATGATGTTTCTTTAAAAATTTCAGTGAAAACTATTTTGCATTGAATCCATCCCCAATATTCACAAATCATGGATCCAGCATTAAAAATCATGATCATTTAAAAGTAGTGTCATATATTTAAGGTTAATTTTATTTGCCTTCTAATATTAGAGCCTTAATGGGGGGTCACACGTCTGAGTTTTTTCTCTGGAACCAGGAACTTCTTATTTTTTTAAAAAATGAAAGCTGAGATTCTCAGATAATAACCTGATTCCAGTAGCTGGGGGCTATCAGAAAAAAACAACCACCACCTAAACTGTGAAACTCCCAGTAAAATCACAAGAATTGTCACTACCACATTCACCATTACCCCAAACACAGCAGCATTGTGTTGTTTCTCAAGCTGGTTGTAGAAATTTCAGGGGAACATCAGATTTATGTGGTTCCATCAAAACTGAAACTTTCTGAAATCAGGTTGATTTTTCTGGAATTTCATTGCGAAGAAAACTGGAAATAACATTCTGAAAGTGGCAAAATGGCTCATTTTGACATTTTTGGAACCAAATGTTTTGATTTTTCCTTTTGAAATGACTTTTCATTTTAGTTTGTATTTTCTCATATATTATAACACAAAGTGTAAAAAAAGTCAAAATTGCAATGAAATGGTTTGATCAACTTGAAATAGTTTTCTTTCATGGAGAATTTTTAAATTTTCAGTTTTTATTCCAGTTTAGAAGGAAGCCAGATTTGGAAATCGTTCACAAAATGGGATGGCTGTCCTCCACCTAGTTCTCATTGTCACTCCAAACACAGTAGAAATCATGTTAGGCTGAGGGAACCAGGAAGTGAAATTGACCAAGCTACTTTCATTTTACAAGCTAAACCAGCACGACTAACCCCAAGGGACGTTCAGAAATCCTAAGCAAGGCTCCCCACAATTATGAGATTCGTTTAAAAACATCACAAGATCTAAAAACTGCCAATAAAAAATGTGGGGTTGTTTTTCTTTGCTCTCTGGTGTCATATCCATTAGCATGGACTGCAGTCATGTTTTGCAATCGAGATATTCTCTGAAAACACAAGGATTAGAAACATTTTTTTTTTATTAAATGAAAGCAGAGATTCTCCCCTAATCTCATGATTCCAGAATCTGGCACTTTAAGTAACACCAAGGATATCCAGATTCATGTTAAAAGTCATGACAGTTGGTGATATTGACTCAGGAAGTAACCCAGCAGCAAAATATAGATGTTTCACACCTAGAGCTAGCTCCTGTAACAAGATCCCATGGGCAGAAGGGATCTCCTTATATAATCCCTCTCCTCTAAGCCTCTTGAAGAGGTGAGTAGCATCATCCCCATTTTAGAGAGGGGGAAACTGAGGCACAGAGTGAGTTTAAGTGGTTTGGCCAAGGCCACGCTGTGAGTCAATGCAGCATAGGCAATCGAATCCCGATTTCCGACTCTTAGTCTTCTGCTCTGACCGTTAGATCACGCTGCCAAGTTTTTCTGAGCTGGTGCAACGTAAATTAAATTTCAAACCATATTCAGTTTTACTGTCATAAGAGTCTGATACTTCAGATGTTACGGGATGTACCTCTTAATACTCCAGGCCCTAACACTGGCACATTTGGGACTTCAGTGGGTGCTGTGGAATTGCAGATCTAATGGAATTCCCACACTCCCTTTATTAGAACAAAGGTAGAGACTTTTCCCTAGTTTCACTGCTATTCTTTCCCAGCAGAAATAGTTCTGCAGCTTCACAGTCTGCCCTGATTTCTTTTTCCTGATAGATGATTACTATTCTACAAAGTACTACGTGTTGTACCAGACCCAAATAGGGACAGTCCGCTGCAAAAAGTGCAGGATTTAAACAAAACAGTGTAGATGGGGCTTTGTGGCAAGCTCAGAAGATTGAACGTTAATGTTGTTTTGTTTTTATAAATGTATTATTCATTATATTGGAATAGAAGTAGCTAGAAATAGACAACTTTTCCTATTTAATGAGTATAACTCCTTTTTTGCATTCATGTGATCACTCATATGCATTACACTGAAATGTAAAGAGTCAATGTACCATGAGGCTGAGACTTGAGGCCCTGATCCTGTAAAGGATCTAAGCATATGCTTACCTGAAATCAGTGGGACTATTCACATGCTTAACTGTGCTGGACTTCCAGTCAGTATGTACTGACAGATGCCCTTTTGCTTATAAATGAAACCACCCCTAGCTCAATAAGGAAAAACCCTATTTTCCTCACCTGTTTAACAGCACTGCTCAATACGGGTGAACGATCTGTGGGGAGCAAGCTGAAGTTTATAGTTAAAACAATGAGAAAAAATAACACGTATCCTTACGAATTGCACAGTAGTTCTGCATCTGTGTATAAATCACCTTTTATTTTTTTGGCTGCAGAATTTGCTAGCATAGACTGACAGGCATGGTCAATGTCTCATCTGCTTTTGCAACAATTCAAAAGTTTAAAGGGACGATGTCGCCTTAATCTATTTTTTAAGTGGCAAATGGAAAGGAATTCCTATTTATCACAGAGATCCCTTTTCAACTTTATCTCCCAATGTGCTGTGTCAAAAAATCCTTTCAAAAAGTTTTAAGATTTTTTCCTCTTCCCTTTTTGATGTTTCTAAGGACTTTTGCAATGTACAGGTAACTGACTGTACATGAAAAACCGTGAAAAGGATGTTGGAATCACCGTCCTTAGAGGTTTTTAAGACCCGGCTTGACAAAGTCCTGACTGGTATGATTTAGTTGGCATTGGCCCTGCTTTGAGCAGGGTGTTGGATTAGATGACCTCCTGAGGTCCCTTCCAACCCTGATATTCTATGATTCTATTATTCTAAATTGACTCTACACAAATAAAGAAACTCAGGGCCTGATCTAAAGCCCTTTGAAGTCAATTGGAGGGCTCCCTGGGGTGGAAAGGTTGGCCATTGGGTAAGACACTGGTTGTGGATTCAAGAGACATGGGTTTATTGCTACTGTCTTCCTGGGGAATCTTAGGTACTTCACTTGATCTATCACAGGCCTTGTACCCCGATAATACTTCCCTACCTCGTATGTGTGAGTGTGTGTGTATACCCAGGATACAACCTGTTCATGATTCTGAGGCCCTCAGATGGTGTGGTGATGAGGGCCAGATAAGTACTTGGATAGATAGGCGGATAGATACACTCAATTTCTTTCATTTAGAGTGATCTTGGGTGTTATTTGTAGCTATAATAGGTACAAAATGATCAGGCAAATGTGATTTTCCAAGTTGATGGTGTCTATTTAAAATGACTAAGGCCTAGATCCTCCCTGGTGTTTTGGTGCTGACTTCCAGGGATTTCAGTGGAAGTTAGGAGCTGAAGTTCCCCCGTGGATCTGGACGGAAGCCCTTTTTTCCGAGGTAGAAAATCTGTGCATTCTGCTTGCTGTCTCCCAGCATGCGTTAGTGTACTGCAAACTCAAAGCAGCAACTTTGTGGGGTCTCCCATTTACCCAGTGCAGTAAAGAGATCCCAATGAGCCAGGCATCAAAACAGCAATCAAATCATTTGAGAATCCAACAAAATTCTCAACAGCAGCCCTCAAGCTGCTCTTCCCCCAAGCTCGCACTCCAAATTAATTGATACAGGTACATGCTGGAACATGAGTTGCAACAGTGGTAGTGTTTAGTACAGGCACATGGCTTTCTAATTAACCCATATGCCTATACTCAGATAATTAACTTTTTGCTGGATGCACACACTGCAAAAAAAGATATCTGACAACTCATTGCTCAGACTTCACCTGTGCGCCTGAGATTAAGAATCTGAAGTTCAAGAAGAATTGGCGAGACATTGGAAAAAAACTTTCATTGTAGTTTTCCTAAGAGGGCATTTATCTAGTACGTGCATGTGCGCCAGCATCTGGGTGTGTGTTTCTAGTTGTGTTTTCACTTTGTGTCTCAAGATGTTAAGCAGTATTTCTGCAGCTGCTTCTTTCCACCCCAGAGGTAGCTGCATTTCAGTGTTGTGTGAAGTGATTCATTCATATATAGGGCTGCATCATGCCTGAACTTACCTGAATACACTAGAAAGAGGGCGTGGGAAACTCTTTCCTTGTCCATCAAGTGCACAGGGTTCAAAAGGGATGGCTGGTGAATTTGTTGGCAGCTGCACTAGCCCAAGAGGCACGTTTCTGGCTGGGGTGAGGGTACACAGGGTGGCTACCCTGAGGGAAGTTCTGGTATAACACTTGTACAGGTGTGACAAGGGTGCCCCCTGCTGGGCCTATCTGGTTTGCTTGAGCAGTGCTCACCTGGTGTCTTGCTACTTGCTGAGTGGCTCCAAGAGCCTGTAAATAGATACACGCTTTCATTGGCTGCTTTGATGTTTAAATCAGGGCCGTTTTCCTAGTGGGTGTCTAACCTTCTTGGGCAGGCCACCCCGCTGTAGCTCTCACCCCTGTGCGGTTTCATTACCATCACATTCTTCCTCTGAAATTGACTCATCCGTTTTAATTAGTGGGGCTTTTTACCCCTCCCACCTTCAAAGTCCAGCTTTCAAATATTAACTCTGCTAAATGCCCCCTTCCTGCCCTGTAAATTACATCCAGTCTTTACCTCCAGCAGGCAGGTATGTGGCATGATCGAACCAGGTTCGTGTCTCTCCCTCTTCCCCATACCTTTGTGTGTGTGTTTGTGGGTGTGTGTGTAAAGGACGAATAAAATAAAATTGGATCAAGCAATAAACGATTGCTCATCATAAATTGCCTGAGGAAAAGCTCCAATTTTTACTTTTCTTTCAACGGAACAAGATAATTAATGGGAAGGGGTGGAGGCGGTGGGGGGGAGAAGCAGCCTTTGCCTTGATGTTTCGCAGGGAAAGTTCAAGGCTGCGGCAGCAGAGAGGGCCCTGCTCCTCGTGCCGAGGGTAACAGCAAGGGGACGAGTGTTTTCATTTTGGCTGGGAGGTGGGAGGGACCTGAATGTGGGCTGTGACCCTGTTTAATAAAATGCCGAGAGAGCGGGAGGGAGGCCGGGAGTGGCGGGGTGAAGGGAGGTGGTGTTGGGAGGGGCTGGGTGGAGGATGAGGAGACAGCGGTGACCTGGGGCCAGGAGGAGGCTATCACAAGATGAAAGTGGCCCTTCTTCCATTCCTTTCCCCCTCGCTGCTGTCAGCACTTTTTAATGTCAACCGTTGTGAATGATTGTCGGGCGAGTCTCTGTCTAAACTTTCCCAGGCCTCCAGCCTGATGAATTCATCGCTTGGAAGTGAGCAGGGAGGCCAGCGCGGGTGGGCTCGGCGACTCGTGTCTCGCTGGGGACCTTGGGCTGAACTGAAGGTGGCTGCCTTTCAAATCTTTCCCATTTGGATCAGACTTGTAGCATATTCTCCCTCCTTCCTCCTGGCAACCCTGTGTCAAGAACTACCCTTGCCCCAGCTCACCCGAGCCTCTGCCAGGAACAAGCTGGGTAACACACAGAGCACGCAGCCTCACAGCAAAGGTCTGGGCACTTGACTCCTCATAGCCTTGGGGCTGGAGCACTGGACTGGTATTTAGTAGCCCAGCGTTCTAATCTTGGGCAAATCACTTTCCAGCTCCGTGACTCAGTTTCCCCACTGATGGTACTGCCATCTCCACAGTGAGACTGCCTGCCTTTGTACTCCTGCTGATGAAAAGTGGCATGTAAGGGCTAAGTATTATCCTCATAAGTCCAGAGAGCTATTTAATTTCGATTTAGAGCCCCTGGGGTAGGAAGGTACTGGGTGCAGTGGCTAACAAAAGGTGTGAGAAGCCAGCTTAGGGTATTACTATTTGTACTGCAGTAGCAGCAAAGAGCCCCAGCCATGAAGCAGGGGCCCATGGTACTAGGCGCTGTACAAACACAGAGTCCATAGAGCTGACAATCTGAATTCATCTAAGGGCACCGCACTTGCCTTCTGTCCGAGAGAGTCTGATCTGCTGAAGAACCAGAGTCCTTAAAGGAGCTGGCCGGAGGGTGCGCAGCCTTAGAAATGTCCCCCAGGCACATGGGCCGGGTGTGTGCTGCCCTAGGGTCCCCATGTGCCTGCAGCATCAATGTTCTGTGCTCCAGTGTGCAGGGTCCTGTCTGGTGTCCGTGCATGCTCAGCAGTGGCGGGGCTGTGTTTGTCCCAGGAGAGCAGACAGATGAGGTGGGGGAGGGAATAGCTTTTATTGGCCCAACTCACGGTGGTGAGAGAGACAAGCTCTCGCGCTTCGGGGTCTGAAGGGGAGCACTGTGTAGCTTGAAAGCTGGTCTCCCTCACCACAGACAATAGTGCTGTAAAAGATATTACCTCTCCCAACTTGTGTGTGTGTGTGTGTGTTATCTCGTGTGTGTGTGTGTGTGGTCTCAGGTGTACATGTGTGTGCAGCATCGTGACTGGGGTGTGTGTGTTAGTTGTGTATAAGTGCAGCGGTAGCTGTATGTGTTCTGTGTACGTGTGTTCCCCCTAGTGGTGGATGTACATGCTGTGGGTTCGTGTGTGCGCCCAGGAGTGTGTGTACATGCACACACCCAGAGTCCGTACACCCACCACTGGGCACCACTACGGGTGTGTGCGTCTGCTCAGCTTTGCATGTGCTTGCTGTGTGTTTGCTCAGCAGTGGTGTACATGCTCTGGGTGTGTGCGTGTGCCCAACAATGTATGTATGTGCTGGGGGTGGGGGGTACCCAGCAGTGGGTGTACTTGCTCTGGGTGTCTGCATGTGCCCAACAGTGGGTGTATGTGCTGTGGGGTGTATGTGCCCAGCAGTGGGTATACTTGCTCTGGCTGTCTGCGTGCATGCAGCAGGAAATGGGGTACATGCTGTGAGTGTGGGTGTGCACCCAGCGGTGGGTGTACGTGCTGTGGGTGTGTGCGTGCACGCAGCAGGAGATGCACAACATCTCAGCTGGTGTCGTGTGCAGTGTGGGGTGGAGAGGTTCTCTATGTTCTGGTTGGTATATATGTGTGTACTCTCTGGTGCATGTGTTCTGTGTGTGCGTGCAGGAACATGGCACTGGCGTACGGTGTTGCAGCTGGTGTATCTGTATATTGTATCAGGTGTAGAACTGTCTGTGGCAGGTGTAAATGAGTGTGCAGGGGTCCACAGAAGGAAGAGTGATGCAACGAGGAGACGCTGGGGCTATATTGCGCAGCTCCGTTTCCTTTGGAACGGTAGGACTGTGTTTTGAAAACACGGTGGGTCTGTGTCTTCTCACTGTGCAATCCATGTGTACTGCGGGTGCAGGTATGGACTCCTGTGTGTTCTGTATGCAGAGAGTGTCTATATGCTGTCTTGTATCTTTGCTGGGAGTGGGATCTGGGCTGAGGGGCTGTTATTTGCAGTGTGTGTGTGAGTGTGTGTGTTCACTTGTTCCTTTGCTGCATACATTTGTTGTGTTGTTTCTTTGCCGGGTATGTTTGGTGAGTCGCTGTGCCTAGCTTAAGCACCTTTCGAATACATTGGGCACAGCTCATTGAATCCTTTAACCATCTGACACTGTCTCCCTCTTTTTTTCTTCCATAGTCAGTTTCTCTTCTAAGAAGCAGAGAACAGGCAGACCCCCATTCCTGGGGGTTGCCACCAGATCCCGCCTTCCCCAGGACCCCAGCACAATTCTCAGCCCCTCTGAGGAACAGAAATGTGTTGTTTGTTAATGTGCTTTGACTGTGATGATTTCCCAGCACTCAGCAACTCCTGGACACCCTTCCCCTTGCATGGAGAGAGCTAGTTAATGGACCATTAACCAGAAGGAAGGGAAGCAAAGCAGCAGCTGCATGCAAAAAGAACGCACCAAACAACAGGAGAACTTTCAGGGGGAATAACTGTGGCAATGCGCTTGTAAAGACTTGGTTAGAGGCAGGGAAAGGAGTGAACCCATCAGTTAAAGTGTGAGTCTCTCAGTCTCCAGGGCTGTGGTCCTTGCTGGCCTCCAGCCCGGTCCCTGCACACAAGGGCACTCCCTTTTGGGCTTGCAGAGCCCTTAGCACAGGTGAGCCAATGGGCTGACTCACGCACTTAAGTGCCTGGGTGGATTGAGGCCCTGTTTTGCAGCAAGGGATGTTGTAAGTTCTTTGCGGCATGGGCTGTGAATTCTCCTATGTTTGGAAAGCACGCAGGCACATCTGAGTGTCCCCACCATGTCTCATGATAAAGGACTGCAGCAGGGCCTAGACATTTCAGAGAGTGAGAACCCTGCCGTGCTGGGGCTGTACATATACATGCACACACATCCACCTCCACTAGGTCAGACACGCTAAGGGCTATTCACACTAGGGATGGTCACAAATCTTCCATCCAGACTGTTCTGGACAGTGAACTGGGGCTTTGCCTGGACGACAGAGCTTGTGGAGGTGGCTGCTTTCCTCTGAAATTTTCCATTTTTGTCAGAAATCCCCAAACTCATTTTTTGGTTGAAAAGTCTGTATTTTCAGTTTGTTTTTCTCAAACATTTGCTGGGGGAAGCACCGTGTTCTGTCCATTGTAATTAATAATTGGGTAGATAATACTAATAAGGTTTCCTACCAAAATCCATAGGAATTTTGAGCAGGGGAGGGTGTACGTGACTGGAGATGAGACTCGGGTGGGTCTGGGTCCCCTAATGAGACAGTTAAGGACAGCAGCTGAGAGACTGTCATGCAGATCTCTTAGTGATTCCAACAATAAACTAGAGAAAGGACGGTGCTGTGTTTTAAGGCACAGGTCTGAGACTAGGAGGACTGGGTCCTTCCTATTCCTGGGTCCCAGATTCCCCGGACAAGTCGTTTAACCTCAGTTTCCACATCTTTAGAATGGCGGACATGATATTGGTCTGCCTCACAGCATGGAGAGATTGTGGGGCTAAATTCATCAATGCTTGTAAAATGCTTTAAGTTCCTTGGATGCATTGTAAAAGTACAGAACAGTTACCAACACTTTAAGAATAAGGCACTTGTAGCTGCCACCTTGGAAAAATAATGAAATGCAAAAACAACAATATAGAGAGAATCTTAGTGATGTACTGAAAACTTGGGAGATGCGTAAGTTAAGGTGGCATGCCTAACCTTAACTCTGCCCCTTTGTAGGTCTGCATTATTACAATACAGTCTTAAATGACATGAGCACATATTGTTTCTCAAAAAATACAATATAATAACATGACATTTTTTGTAAACTTATCTATTACATATGTCACAGTCTATTGTACTGTGCACAACTCTTTGTGTGCCACACAGTCCATAAGCCCCATTTGTGGGGGAAGTATAGACTACATCATTGTACCACATACTATAAATGAAGAGTGATAAAGTAATAGCCAAAAGGTGCTTAAATGAACTGGGTTAAATTACAATGTTGGCTATCACTTTGTCTTTGTGCCTTAGTTCCCCATCTATGAAATGGGGATAATCCCTTCTGTCTCCTACCATGGGTCTGTCTTGTCTGTAAGCTCTTCAGGGCTGGAACTGTCTCTCATCATATGTAAAGAGAGTGTCTAGCACAATAAATTTTCATAACATTGCATTACTGTAATACAAATAGTAATAATAATAGCTCCTTCAGTGACTACATGTAACATGTCTTATTGCAAATTCACCTATGATATCGTAACATGAAATATTTTGCACCTGAAAGCACTCACTTACAGCTCTGAATTAAAGCAGGGACTATAATCAGATCATATTCATGCTTCAGGGCTTCAGCCAATCAGCAGCAGGGGGTCAGGAAGGAATATTTTTCCTTGATGAACAACTGATGATGTATTCTGGGTTTCTTTCTGGCGGTTTTCTCCTCTCCCCACACTCTCAGCCTTGGCCACAGCTGGAGACAGGACTCAGGACATGGTGCACCAATGCTTTGAAGTGGTGCAGAGAATCTCTTTTTCTGATGCTTGGTTGGTGTGTCCTGCTCATGTGCTCAGGGTTATATGGTCTCATAGATTCATAGACTTTAAGGTCAGAAGGGACCATTACGATCATCTAGTCTGACCTCCTGCACAATGCAGGCCACATAATCTCACCCACCCACTCCTATAATAAACCCCTAACCTATGTCTGAGCTATTGAAGTCCTCAAATCATGGTTTAAAGACTTCAAGATGCAGAGAATCCTCCAACAAGTGACCTGTGCCCCTTGCTGCAGAGGAAGGCGAACTCTGTGTATTTCTCTGAGATATTGTTTGTGTGATACTCATAATAATAAATTACTATTCTGAGGTGTATCAGTGTGTGGAATGCAAAATAATCTGGTCAAAAGTCTAGAGGATGTAGGTTCAGAGACAATTATTAAAACATATCCTGTAGAACAGGGGTCTTCAAATTTTTTCCTCAGTGGCCCCTTCTTGCCGAGGAAAAAGTTGCACGGCCCCCCGGGGGGTATGTCTGCTGAAATGCCACCGCAGAAAGCGAAAGCTTCCACTTTCCACGACGCTACTTCGGCGGTACTAAAATAGCCCGCCCGGGATATCGGCGGTCTCCCGGATGGGATCAGCGGTGGCACTGGGGTCTCGCACACCCCCAGGAGTGCGCGCACCCCAGTTTGACGACCACTGCTGTAGAGAGAAGAGAATTTACTATGTAGTCTGTCAATAAAGACACACTGGATCTTTATGATGTTGGAATTAATAAGACTGCATAGAAATATACAAAATCAGCTTGATGATAAATTTTGAAATGACAAAATTGGTTTCAAAGGGTATGAACTTGAACCATTTTAAATGGTGATACTTTACTCAAGACTTTATTTTCAATTTTTTAATTAAAAAAGTTTTAAGGAAAATTTTCATTGACTCAAAATCGGATTTTTTTCAATAAACCAACACTTTCAGTATATTTCTGATAAATTTGTCTGTGAGAGGATGGAAATGTACAGAAAAGACATGGCATTTTTCTAGAAAAATTAAATGTTTTGGCAATTTGTCATGAAAAATTTGATTTCCAAAGAAAGACCATTTTTCACTGGGAAAAAATGTTTTTTTACCAGCTCTAGAATTAAGCAGACAAGAATGAAAAACCAGAAGATTCTTACACACATTTATTTGATGTTGTGAAAGAAATAGTATATTGTATTGTATTTGATGCATAGTATGTGACAATACAACTAAAGATGTAATGTGCAAATGCAAAGAGGCAGAGTTAAGGTTAAACTTTCAACCTTAACTTTGGCATTTCCTGACCTTTGGGAGGCTGAATGTTTGTGTGACAGCCCTCACTGTGGCTGATACACCAGACACTGAACTGGGGAACCTCTAGAGCAGGAGTCTCAAAAACGCAGTGGCCCGGGAAGTTATTTCCTGCGGCCCGCCATAGGCACCGACTCCACCGGCAGCCAAACTCCCCTCCCCTGCCGCCCTGCCTGCTCCCCCCAGAGCACGCTGCGTTCCCTCTTCCTCCACCTACTGCCCATTGCTTCCTGATGCCAAACAGCTGTTTGGTGGTGCTTAGGACTTTCCAGGAGGGAGGGGGAAGGAGCGGGGACACAGAGTGCTCAGGGGAGGAGGCAAATAAGAGATCGGGCAGGGGCGGGAATTTGGGGAAGGGATTGGAATAGGAGCAGGGAGGGGGTGGAGCTGGGGCGGGGACTTTCGGGAAAGGGTTGGAATGGGGGCAGAAAAGGGGTGGGGAGGGGTGCGGCAGGGGCGGGGCCTCATGGACTTGATGAACAGTCCGAGATATGAAGTTCAGCATGTATATTTCTTTGCTGTGAGTAGTTGGGAAGAATGTTTGTTAAAAGTGGCAACATATTTTGTATGAATAGTTACTTTAAAAAGCTCCTGCCATTACAGCTATGTTGATAGACTGTCAGTGTAGATCATCAGTGTTACTGACCACATAAGGAATAGTTACAGGTGTTTATATTTTATTAAAACCCCTCTTTGCATTACAGTTTTTAAAAAGTTCATACACTGACTTTTAATAGCACACTATATTACTCTTCATTTTTTGCTATCCTTTTGTATCCTTGTATGGAAAGGTTTCAGTGATACGGCCCTTGGGCCAATGTACTAGTCCTCATGTGACCCTTGTGGTGATTTGAGTTTGAGATTCCTGCTCTAGTGCTAAAAGCATGAGCTACACTACACAGGATATTCGATCTAAGCTATGCAATTTCAGTTATGTGAATAGCGTAACTCAAATTGATGTAGCTTAGGCCTACTTACTGCGGGGTCCATGCTATGTAGTGTTGATGGGAGATGCTTTCCCATTGATGACCCCTACTCTTCTCAATCTGATGGAGTACAGGAGTCAAGGGGAGGGTGATCTGCAGTTGATTTAGCGGGTCTTCACTAGACCTGCTAAATTGACTGCTGATGCATCCATCGCCGCTGGAAAGCCCTTAGCTAAAGAGCTGTGGTTAGGGATTATTACAACTTCTATCCTTTAAAAAGAAACGAAAACAAGGACAAACTCAAACACAATGGGGTAGTGATGTCTGGTTGGAAAAAATGCAAATAAGGGCTAGATTTGTGACATTTAGGTGCAACCTAAGATTCAGATCCAGCAAGGTGTTAAACATGTGTATAACTTTAACTTACATAAGAGGTTAAGTGCCTGCCTGAATTGAGGGTTATGAAAGCAGGGGGGAAGGGCTGGTAGACATTCTGCACGCTTTCTGTGATTACTTTGAGATGGGGATACGAATACATCTCTCTGTCATGTGTGTCTGGTCATTAGACTAGCCTCTCCTGCAGGTGTGATTCACTGTCCAGTTGATACATGTGATCTTTGCTGAATGCACTGTACAAAGCCAACTCTGGGATTTAGACATACACACAATTCCCATTCATTTCAATGAGATTTGTGCGGCTACTTGGCTTTGGAAATCTGCGCCTGTAGATACAGATTACTTTGAATGATTGTGTTACAGAAATATATATGTGTGCCGCATGTTGGGTTTGCATTCTGTTAGTGTGCACAGGTGCTGTAGGTTTGTCACCCCTCTCCTAGGTTACATAGTGTAGCTGTGTTTTGGTTGTGTTATAGTTTGTATAGATTCAGTGGGGTTGCGTGCTCATTCTGTTTGTGCAGTTGTGTTATTGCGCATACAGCTATGACATGTGAGTTGTACACTTGGTGGATTTCACAGACCCTGCCAGACCGCTTATGCGTGCGGTTGTGTTACAGTGTGTGCAGGTACGGTAGGTTTGTTGCCCAATCAGTGGGTTTTATAGACTCTGTGTGCGCGCCTTCCTGAGCACAGCTCTGAGACTACAGCCAGCCGCTGAACTCCAGTGGTAACAAACAGCCCCATTAATGCAGTGTCACAGATTTCATTAGGGCGTCAGACCCAACCAACATGGCCATAAATCAGGGAGATTGTACAAGGGCTTGCGGGCCCTGGTTTCAAGGGCCACGTAGCCAGAGACTCATAATGCTCAGGAGGAAATGATCATGAATATTATTTAAAAAATCAGAAATGTATATTAGAAAACCTCTGAGCTTATCAGATGAAGTGAGGTTGGGTAATAGCTGTTATTTATACTGCTTGTGCAGAGTGATAAAGTGGTGGTTTATGACCTGTGGTTTATCACTTAGAATAAGAGTCATGTGACTCCATTAAAGGTTCCTTCTGTAGAAATGAAAAAGGGTAAATTAATGTGGTTTTTTTATTGTTAAATATTTGCACTCTCCTAAAGCCAGCTTTTATTTTCCCTGCTTAAGAAGTATCAGATAAGCACAAATAAGTTTAAATGTTGATTGATGTGGAGGTGGGGAGAGAACTCCCTTTATGTTAAAGGCTCCAGAATGTATCAGCCTCCCACAGACTAATGTCTGTCAGCCGGGCTAGGCCCAGAGAGCAGGAAAGGCAACCCACTCAACAGAGTTACACCAGCAAGTCAGACTCCTTGTCCCCAGCTGATCGTCTACTTGACAGACTATTTGCATCTGGCAGCAACATCTAGTCTCTCTGCTGCTGTGGGGAAAGGGATTCAAAGAGAACGGCCTTGGAGGGAACTTTGCAAGATCTGGCCTGGCTTAGGACACACAAAGCACCAAAGGCAGTCCAGCAAGGGACGCTGCTCTGGGCAAGGTGTGCATAATAGCCGTAAGGTGACATGCAGATTGCGAGACTCCCACATGCAGAAAAGAGATGCACCGTGTGTGTTCTGGGAACCCACACAGAGATAGCTCCGTGGGGCAGAGGGGTCATGGCAGGGCTGCTCTTGGAAATGTGGGCACCTGCAGAGATGGTTCCCTGGGGCTGAGAAGCATGGCAGTGTGGTGGGATTATGGATGTGCACTGAGACATCTCCCAGGGGAAGAGGAGCCAGAGAGTCTGCGATCACCTGGAGGGGGAAGGAATCGTAAAGTGCCGGTGGCTGTTACTGCCATTGCGCTGTTAAGCAATGACCGTGTGTCTGGCACCGAACCAGGCGCAGTCCCTACCCCACTCTGAAAGCCGTGAAGGTGGGATGCCCTGGGGAAGGAGTAATGCAGAGGCGAGAAGGGCTCGTTTGAATGTTGGGGTTTAGCTCAGGTCTCCAGAGCCTCCTGGGTAGAGCTGGTCGGGGTTTATTGGCTGGATAGATTGTGATCGGGCTGGTTCTGCCCATTCTTGTGACTGGAAAAAACGCAGGGAAACCAAATTTTGAAACATTTTGGCATTTCTGAAACACAAAAGGCTGGTTTTCTGTTCACGATGACTGGGGCTGCGGGTTTGTCACAGTGGGGAAAAATGTCCCAGAGCTCAGGATTTTCTGTTTGTCCAGGACTTGTCTTTCCGTCTGTGATTTTAATAAGCTCCCGTCCTGGGGGAGCTGGGCCCGGCTCCCCACTCCAGGCGTTGTGACCTGGCACATGGGGCTGCAGTGCTGCTCGCTCAGATTTGACCCAGTCACCCCCCTGTCTTAAAGGGGTGACCAGGCCAACCCTGAGCAGCCCTGCAGCCCTCTGCGCCAGATTGCAATGACTGGAGCGGGGAGCCAGGCCCAGCCCTACGGAAGAGGAGCCATGGGGACCGTCGCTGCTGGGTGAGTGTGAGATGAGTGTGTCTCCTCTCCCCTCCTCTTTCCAGGATGACGATGACTCACTTGCTCAGTATTTGTTGATGTGCCTTTTACTAAATTTACCACGCATACTCTGTGATTTCTGGTAAAAATGCTACAACAAATGCACAGCCCCCACTGGGTCTTTTCATGTAGGAATTGAAGCTATTTCTAGTTTTTTAAAACATGGTGCAAATCAACTTGAACATCTTGAAACGATCCAAACAAAATGTTTCGACTGGCCCAGACCAAAGTTGGTGGGGAAGGTGGGGAGAAGGGGCATGATTTTCAGTTTGCAAACTTCTTTGAGAGTTGGACTTTTGGTCCTCATTTGTGACTGGGAAATTGTTCGATATCTTGACATTTTTTGCTGGCGAGGACCCCATGTCCTGCCCATCCCAAGTCAGAGACAGAGCATAGGGAGGGCAGTGGGTTGGAGATTCTCAGGACACGGAGAGCGTAAGGGCGGTTACAACAAGGGGCGTCACAGGGTGACAGAGTAATGCAGTGATGGCGAGCAGGACACCCCCTTTCCTCACCTCTGGGTGACTCACTTGTGGTTGGGTAGCTCTGCTCCCCTATGGGCATGCATGGGGCTTTGGGGTTACTGCCTTGCCCTGGAGGGCAGATCACAACTGAGGGGACAGGGAGGCGGACTACTGGCCTAGGAGCCTCAATGGAGCTGGTCGACTTGCAACTCCCGGAGGCACCATCATAGCCCAGCCCTGCAGAGAGATCAAAGCACACAGTCCACAACTGATCACCAGGTTCCCGCTCTCTGACCCTTGCCAGGACCCACCCTGGCCTCAGAGAGGTGGTGAGAGCAAGTGAAGGGGGCAGAGGGAAGGGGGCCCATCGTCCAAGGGAGTTGTGAGAGCTAATAACGCTTAGGTTCTAGACCCTGCTCTTCAGCCAGATGTCCACGGATGGGTCACTTCCCTTCTCTGTAAAATGGAAATAACAGCACTTTGTATAGCACTTGGAGATGTATGGCTGAAAGGTGAGAGCTGGGTATTAGTCTTATTAGCTAGAGAACACCACTGGCCTAAAATGTTAGTGCTAGTTAATAGCTAAAGTGCTGTTAACTAGGGAACACCCTGGGCTAAAGAAAAGGGAAGATAAATTGCCATTCCTGCCCCCCCCCACAGATTTGAAGTGGCTCGGTTTTGAAATGCAGAATGTTGTTTGAAAGTGCTAAAGATGCTCTAGAGTCGGTTTGAAAAATGGAGACAAAATGACAAAAATTGTCAGCATTTTTCCTGATTTTATTTTATTTTTTTGCAATATGGAATTGAGCCATTTCATCCAAATGTTGGAATTCAAACTTGTTTGCCCTCCTTCTTTCGAGGTTCTGGCCAGGGGGAACTTGTATGGAAGTGGGGGCAGCATGGGGGAGGAACAAATAACTGGTACAAACTAAGAAAAAACAGTATCAAAATTCTAGGCAGTAAACACAGGGTCACTCTTTTGTTCAAAGGGTTTCCCAGTGGCTAGAGCACTAGCTGGTGTTCTGGGCTCAGGTCCCTGCTCTGCCTCAGACTCCTTGTGTCCCTTTAGTATGTCACTTAGCCTCTCTGTGCCTCAGTTTTTCCATCTGTACAATGGGGATATACAGGGAGCTGGGAGGATAAATAAATGGAAGATTGTGAAGAGCTTTGAGATCTACAAAGTGCTACATAAGAGCTAACTGCTATTATTGGTGGGGGAGGAAGACTGTCAAAGGATCCTTGGAGAGGAGCAGGTTATGGTTTGGGGTATTTAAAGATGAATCCCCTCAACGCACACATGCCTTTGCATTGAAACGATTCTGACCGCCCCTCCCCCCAACTGTGTATGTGGCTAACCTGTGTAATTGGGAAGGGATTAGTGTTTATGATTTGTATCATGGTAGCTGGTAGGAGCCTGGTCGTGGCCCAGGATGCTATGACGCTAGGTGCTGTACAAACAGAACAAGAAGGTGGCCCCAGCTCCAGAGAGCTGACAATCTCTGGTCATTCCCCACCCTAATCCATCCCCATCCCATTGTTTATTATGCTGCTTCAGCCTTGCCCCCATTTAGCCAGGGTCACAGTGCAACCCCCTCAGAGAATGTGGGACTGACACAAATTTTGCAAGGCAGCTGGCCAGGCCTGACCTTTGTGGTCTGAGTCTGAGTTTTCTGACTCCTGTGGAGGCTGCTTACCATGGCGGATGAGCCTCACCTGCCTGCTGGAGGCACAGAGCCGTGTCTGAGGTTACTCAGCAGGGTCTGGAACCCAGTTCTGCTTGCTCTCCACTGGACAGCCCTGTCTCTCTCACTTGTGTTCCGTGGCCTCTTTACTTAGCTTCACTACTGTTGTTTGCTCTGGCTAGATCAAAGCAGGGTCAGGTACGCATCCTGGGCTGCAGTCATGCCTCCAGCAGCCGTTGGTATTAACAGCACCTAGAGGTCCCCGCTGAGAGCAAGACTCCGCTGGGTGAGAGAAGTCCCTGCCCCCAGTTTTAACAGGGAAAGGGACAGTCCCAGGTCACCCAGCAGGCCAGTAGCGGAGCTGGGAGTAGCCCTCACCTCTCCTGAGCCCAGGCCAGTGCTTGAGCCCAGCTGTTCCCAACCACCCAAAACCAGAATGTATCAAAGGGTCGCGTGGGAAGCCTAGGGGTGGAGATGGGGACCACGTCCTGCCCCCGGGAGGGTGGGAGGTACAGGAGGGAGGTAGCAGAGCCCACCCGAGAGTGGCAGCTCCTGCGGCTCCATTCCTGCTGGGTTCAGCTCCCCATCACAGCTCCCCGCCTGGAGCAGGGAGCTGAGCCCAGCCCGCCCCGCAGGGCAGGAGCCGCGCTGTGCTGTGCATCGTGTGCTTGTTACGGTAGTGTGTATATGGTGGCTAAGAAATACAGAGCAAGCCAGATGTTTTTTGCACTAAAGCTATTGATTGGGTTGTGACAGGCCCTCAAGGTTTGAGCCCCGAACGGCTAAGAACAGCTGCTCCAGCCATCCTGCCTCCAGCCTCTTTCTCTTGCACTGGTGTGGGCGTTGCACTCTTAGCCCCCCGGCCCATGTGCCAGGTTCTCACCATGGGCTGCTCTCCGTGACAGATCTGGCCGTGGGTCATTGCCGTCTGTGCTCTGCTCTCAGCCCTCACGCGAGTGCCACCCCATCCAGAGTGCCGGGTTTTAAGCAGTGGTGTCAGCAGGCTGGATTTATTTTGACGTCTGGCTCTCGCCACGTAGCACTTACTTGGCGTCTCACTGTCGGTCCCCATCACGGGGACATGATAATTGTCTCTAGAGGAAGTGAGGAGAACGCTTATTAATCTGCGCACTCAGGAAGAGTTGTAAATCACTAAGTGTTTCCAGCGACAAAATTGGCTAAATAAATTAAAAGAAGCACTAATGACCCAAACCACGCTTTGAAATAGCTGGAGTAGGGTGGGTTTCATCGCTGCGCTGATCCTGGGGGCACCCCAGATCAGGGTGTGTCTCCTCCTCTCCATGGGGATGACCCTGTGTGTCCCCAGCACCAGCCCAGGTGTCTCCTCTCCCCCCATGTGGGATTCTCAGCACCATCCCTCATCACAGTGGCCCCACCCCTTCACATCCTCTTCCTGTTGCTGTTTTTACATTTCCATTGATTTTATTAATTAATGTTATTAATTCATTCTATGGCACTTAGTAACATCCTAGGCCAAATTCTCTGCTGGTGTAGATGGCGATACACCATTGAAACCAATGGAGCTGCACTCATTTCCCCCAGCAGAGGATGTGAGCACTCCCAGCATTAAAGAAAATAAGATGCAAAATATCTCATGTTTGTTGATTTAAAAGGCAAGTTAAACCCCAGCCCTGTATGTGAGGACACGGCACCGTTCGCATTCCTGCAGCATCTTTCATCCTGCACGGTTCCCAAAGCCCTTCCCCAGCTCTATCTCCAGTACCACTGACATGCACCCACTGCTGGGGTGGCAGGCAACCCCCACCTGCACCACCATGGAGACACAACAGGTTGGTCAAGCCCCTATTCTTACATAAAAAATGAGACTTTCAATAGTTGCCCAGAGCCATTCTAGACTTGGGTTTTATGGCCTCGCTCACATCAATGGACAACCGGAACAAGACACAAGTAGGGCTAAGCTGGTCCACCATCCCTGGGTTCATAGCCCCACACGTGGTGCTCTGAAGTGGGGAGCGGAGCAATGAGTAGCTTTACAAACCTTTGGAGGGATGGGAGACCACCGTGGCCCTACCTGGCTTCCGTAGCTTGGTCTTTCCAGCATCCCAGACAGTAGTATGTTTTCTGCACAATAGTGTCCCCTAGTGAGAGATTCCAGGGTGTGCAGAAATCCTCCAATGTTGTTTCTAGGAGGATTGAAGACATTTGATATTGCCTCATGACCTACCTTCAGGCTGGACTAGTTCCACATCCACTAGTGTAGGGGTTGCCAATGGCTCCTTCTTCCTGAGCCAGCAGAAGTCTGCTGCTTCTGAGGGGGGATTCATCTGTTTGTAGGGCTTCACTACCGCCTGTCTTGGGGGCTCAGCCAAGCATGGTTGGGCAGGCCATAGAAACTGCCTGGGTGGAGTCTGCAGCAAGGTGCTTTGGATCTGTACATTGCTCAGCTGCCCTAAGCCCACCACCTCCCTCCCCGTTCTTACCACTCCTCCTGGCAAGCCCTGGGTACCTGGCATTGCCCCTCTAATGGCTGCCTTGCGCTGCAACCACCCTCAGTGTCTTTCCAGTGCTAGGGGGCCCGGAGCTGGAATCTGTGCTCCAGGAAGCCAGTAGAGATCCAGGTGTGGCCAGGCCATACCGTATCTTGTCACCTGTGCGTTCCAGCCATGCCATGTGAAGTCAGTGCATGTCCTGTCTGGCAACGTGGTGTAGAACTGCAGCATGCTTTGTTTCCCAGTGGCCTGTGCTCACAAGAATGGCCCCCATTGTCCACGCTCAGGCCATGGTAAAATGAATTTTGTGCTGCTGGAATGCAGATTAATAGGCCTGGAGACAGAAGCCTTCGGTGTTTCCATAGGACAGACACACTTTAGTCAGTGGCATTGTAACTTCCCCCATGCTTCACCCCAGCCTTAGAGTAGAGTCCAGGGGGATAACTGGGTATCTGTTCTCTTCCTGGCATCTGTGCTAAGATGGCCAGCAAGGGGCTCATTGGCATATGGACATCTCTGTTCATGAGGAACTGACCTGAGAGAGAACTGGCTTGTTTCACATGGGTCACTGAACAGACATGAGCTAGTAACAGCCCTCGGTTTCTAACAACCACAGTCTGGATTGGAACCAGGGCCCGAGAGGTGAAATAAACTGTATCACCACACCCAGACCCCAAATCGCCCTTGGCCCCAGCTAACATTTTAAATAACAGCCCAGAGCCGGGGCACTTTGTCCATGCTGCTCAAAACTATCAAGCTGCCAATCCCATAACCCGCCCCAGCTCAGCTGAGCTCTCTGGACCAGGCAGCCTCTTCTTCCCGCTCTGTGTCACACATCAGGTCTGAGTGAAAAATCAACCACTGGCTTCTGAATAGAGCTGGCTGAAACTTTTCAAGCAAAAAAGGATTTTTGTTGGAAAATGGCCTTTAAAATTCTTTTTGAATACTTTAGCAAAAAAAAAAATTTCTAGCGTTGAATTTTTTCATGAATTTGTCTCAGCATTTCCCTGCATTTTGAATGTATCGTGTTTAATCTTCCCTTCTTTTCTTTTTTCCTCTTTTTTTTCATTCCCCCAGCTATTTTGAAAAGTGGAAAGAGATATTTTCAAAAATAACTGAGGGAGAGGGGTTGGGGAAGGAAAGAGGAAAAGGAAGATAACACCAGAAATTAAAAAGAAAACTGATCGATGAAAAGTATTGGAAGGAGAGAAAGAAACGTAGTGAAAAACTTCGAAAAAGCAAACAAAACCCAGCTCCGGTTCTTTGGAAGCCTGTGAAATGAAACCGTCTGGGACATTTTGAAATTCTTGGTAACATGGTCATTTTATTTTCCAACCTTCTCCGTTCCTGAAGGTTTGATTTTGTAGCGATGATCTATGGCGCGGTCTCCAAACTATGGATCCGCGGTGTCAATTTGTCCGGCCCCCCAGCTGAGCAGGTATATGGAGAAGCCGCCGCTGGCCCCCTCCCCCTGCATGACCTGCTACCAGCAGCCCCATTTGCGGAGGAGCAAAACGGGGGTGGGGGTGGGGGTGGTGCAGCAGTGGCGTGGCTGGAGGACCAAAGGGGTTAATGCCCCTGAAGCGCGGCCAGAGGAACAAAGGGGGGCGGAGGGGTGGGTGTGCGGCAGCAGCCTGCGAAGCCCCTTCAAAAATCTAATATGGCCCTCGTCTCAAAAAGTTTGCAGACCCCTGATCTACGGGGCAAGTGACAGGGGTGGGACAGGGTGTACCTGAATAGCTAAAAGCAGCAAGAGGAAATCCTTGTTCTACGGAGTGACGTCTGAGGCAGGTGTCAATTTGAGAAGGAACCTGTGTGAGATAGAGGAACACTGAGCCTGTGTGTGTGTGTGTTTTGGAGCTCCTTGGAGCAGTGGGCAGGGGTTGTCTTGCCATCTACAGGGGTCGGGAATAGTGCATGCATTGGGGAGGACCTATTATATTATTTTTCTTCCACCCTAATGAACTCCTCTCATGTCCACCTCTGATCAGTGAGGTGTGACGGAGGGTGATTGAAGGCCAGTCTCCCAGGAAATGAAGTTTGTTCACACACTCCAAGTATGCTGGCCCGACCGCTCCCCATCTCTGATTTATAGGACCAAAAATTCCTTCCTCCAGTAACAATAACGCTCTTAAACTCCAGACCCCTCTCCCTCACAGAGCCTCCAGACAGGGCAGGCTGAGCTCCCAGGGCCCAGAGGAGAAGGGAGGCATCCAGCAAGTATATCCATCAACAGGGCTCATGTTTCAAAGGAATACAGAACACTCGGGGCCAGGCTTGCTCCAATACTGGCGTGGAGGGGCTTGGAGATCACCCTATGAGGCTGCCTGTTGTGAGATCTCCATAGACAACGGGCCTATCCTCTTTAGGGCACCTCCTGCTGGAAAAAGGCTAGGACTGGCAAAGCCCTGAGCTTTCTCCACAGCCAGGGCTTTGCACTACTCCCCACAGCAAAGCGGGGCTGAGAGCCATTGAACCAAACAGTAAACTCTGGATATAATGCAGCACCCCTGGTTTCAGCACCTATGGATGTCACCCTGGTGCTACAAAAGCTTCCTGAAGAGGGGTGGGTTGAAGTTTAGGCCCCATATTGAGGCTGTATTTAAAAACAAATGACAAAGCCTGTAATTTTGTCGTGTTTTTAATGAATGGGCTCGGCTCTACCGGGCGCTGGGGCTGTGATCGAGTGCACGCTTAGCTCTGTAAGCTGCTCAGGTGCTGAAGTGCTTTGCTGGATTGGGCCCAGAGCACTCCACAACTCGCAGGATTGAGCCCAGATCGATGTGGCACGTTGGAAGTGGTTGAAAACTGCGGAACATTTCCCATGACTATTCCTTGCAATCAAAAATTAGTATTCATTTCTTTGGGCCGGGCGGGTGAGACATCAGGCCGGGAGCTGGAGTGGCCATGCTGGGCGGGGGAACACCGAGCCAGTGGCCAGACTGGGCGGGCTGGAGTGGCCCCAGCCTTGGCAGGACCCCAGCCCCTGCCACCCTGTGCCTGCTGGCCCGCTGGAGAGACATCGGTTAACAGTTAAATGATATAATTGCAGTCTTTTAACTAGTTAGCTTTTTAAACCGATATTTACATCCCTAGTTTGGGTAAGAGACCTGAGCAGGAGCAGCCCAGAGGGACAGTGTTTGCTGTCTCGGCACTGAATAGGTAAAAAAGACACTTAGTGTGAGAGGGGGAGTGACTGAAGAAGACTGAGATGAAAAAGGCCAGTCAGATTACAGAAGCGCAGAATGACAGAAATGAGGGGCTGGAAGGGAGCTTGAGAAGTCACCAAGTTCAGCCCCCTGTGCTGAGGCAGGGCCAAGTAAACCAGGACCATCCCAGCCTGCTCTTAAAAACCTCCAATGACGGGGAGTCTATGACCTCCCTTGGAAGCCTGCTCCAGAGCTCAACTATCCTTAGTTTTTCCTAGTATTCAACCTAAATCTCCCGTGCTGCAGATTCAGCCCATTACTTCTTGTCCTGCCTTCAGTGGACATGGAGAACAATTGATCACCATCCTTGTTAAAACAGCCCTTAACATATTTGAAGGCAGCTACCAGGTCTCCCCTCAGGCTTCTTTTCTCAAAACTAAACACATCAAGTTTTTAACCTTTCCTTACAGGTCAGGTTTTCTAAACCTTTTCTCATTTTTGTTGCTCACCTCTGGATGCTCCAGTTTGTCCACACCTTCCCTGAAGTGTGACTCCCAGATTTCGACACAGGACTCCAGCTGAGGCCTCACCAGTGCTGGGTAGAGTGGGACAGTTACCTCCTTTGATTTCATATGATGCTTCTGTTAATACATCCCACAATGATATTAGCCTTTTTTGCACCCAACACCTGCATCCCCTCCTGTGACCCTAACCCCTGCGCTTCCCCATCACTCCAACCACTGCTCCCCCTTCTAGAGTGCTAACTGCTGCACTCCCTCTTCACCCCAATCCCTGTGCCCCCTCCTGAACCCCTAAACCCTGCCCCCCCTTCAACCTTAACCTGTGTGCCCCCCTCCTGAGACCCTAACCCCTGCACCCCCTTCTGGACTCCTAACCCCTGCACCCCTAATCCCTGTGCCTCCTCCTGAGACCCTAACCCCTGTACCCCTTTCTGGACCCCGAACCCCTGATTCCCTCCTGCACCCCTAATCCCTGCACTCCCCCTTCACCCATCACTCCTGCACCCCCTCCTGTGACCCTCACTCCTGCCCCCCTTCTGTGTCCCAACCAATGCACCCCAACCAGTGTCCCCTCCTGTGCTGCCCACTCCTACACCCCAAGCCCTGCACTCCCCTCATCTCCCCTAACCCCTGTGTCCCCCTCAGTCCTACACCCCCTTTCTGCGCCCACATGGGAAAACTGACCTGGATGCACAGAACTGCTGGCATTGCTGCTTGCTCCCATGCCCCCGGACTGCTACTCCTCCATCCCATGCGCCCCTAAGGGGCTGTAAGGGGGGAGCAAGGAGTGAGGTCAGGGCTCCTTGCATCCAGGTCCCTTTCCCTACCTGGGCTGCATAAGGAGAGGGCAGGAGAGCTGCAGGTCCTGGGGCCTCACAGCACAGCCCAGGTGGGGAAAGTGACCTGGATGTTGGGAGCTCTGACCTCGCTCCTCGCTCCCCGCCTCACAGCCCCCTGGGGTGTGTGGAGAACCGGTGGAGATGGGGATTTGAGCAGTATCTGTGCATCCCTGCTCCCCCTCCCCGCTATGTTCCTCTGCCAGGAGGAAGCAGGGAGAAATGAAGGCAACCCCAACGCCGCGCTCAGTTTCTGACGCTATCCCGGCAGCCTGCACCTCTGCACTCCCGCCCTGCTCCCCCTTGACCACTGGGCGCCCTGGGTGGCCACCCGGGTGTCCCACCCCTGAGGCCGGCCCTGCGGGTGATCACACTGCCAAGTGGATGGGGGGGGGGGCAGCCTAAGTGAAGGCTCACTCAGGCTTTAGCAGATAGCCACATGACCAGTGAGTTAGCACCACTAGCCTCCGGTGAGGGCTGGTTGCTCGGCCTGGCCTGGAAAGGGTTGCTCCGGAATGGAGCCAACTGCTGACTGGGCCTGAAAAGAGCAACCTGGGATCTAGCTGCTGACTCACCCCAGGCAGCCCAGACCAGAGGACCCCTGGTCGCTCGTGGGACAGACGTGCGCATGCTCGAAATAGCAGCAGAACATGGCTGGCCGCTCGGGCTGGCTGGCTGCCTGTTGACCCACCCAGGCCCCCTCGGTACGTAGCTGGCTCCCAGCTGCAGGGGCCAGGTACCTGTGTGAGTGGAGCTGCTCAGGCACTTCCAGGCTCACCTCCAAATGAGATGGTGGAAGGGGCTGTGGAGGGTCAGCTACAGCTGCTGTAGATGGGTCTAGCCCCCCAGGAGCTGCCTTCATTAGTGATGACGCTCCCACCGACCCCGCTTCCTCCTGCTTTAAGGACAGACGGGCCGTTAAAGAGATGCCAGTGAAGCTGGGGCACCAGGGCTGCAGAGAGGGCAGCTCCATGGCGCGTCCCTTCCCTCAAGCAGAGTCGCTCTTCTGGGTGAGGGGTAGGCGAGCCCCTGCTGAGCTCCTCCAGGGGGCGGAGGGTTGCCTTGGGGCCAGAAATGCTGTATTTTGGGGCCTGTTGCATAAACTTGTGAAATCCTCTTCTCTGTCCCAGCCGGTGGGGGGGGGGGGGGGGCGAAGTCTCCTGCCCCTACCCCTGTGGGCTCTGCCTGTGACTGCTGGTCATCTTTGAACCCGAAGCACGACCAGCAACAAGATTTCAAAGATGCCACTTTGGAGATGGGCAAGCAGAGAAGGGAAGTGACTTACTCAAGGTAACCCAGCAGAGCTGGGCCAAAGCAGGAATAGGTTTCCTAACCCCCAGTCTCTTGCCCTATCTGCTGGAGCATGCACCAACCCAATAGCGATACCGTGTCTGTAGCAGGGGGAGGCCATCTGGAAGGCTGTCAGTGCAGGCTTGGACCCTCTGCCATGGACCATTGTGGACCCTTGACCTGGGTGGGGGCCTGCAGTGACTCTTAACTGAAGTCCCTATTGGACTTTCCCCAATATCATTGGCTGACTGGGCCATGATGCCTAGTGACCGCAATCAGCCAGGCCAGGGCCTGCCCCGGCAAGGCTCCCTCAGGACACACTTGTCTGGAGCGGCCCAGCCAAGCCCCCCACACTGTCCCCCTCACGACTAGCTGAGACTGGCCAGGCTTCTGCACCAGTCCCAGGTGGCTCAGCTCTGGGAAGAGAGGTGGGGGTCCCACAGGTGGTGAGAAGCAGAGGCTGCCAGACCCAGAGGTGCTCTGGGGTCCGGCCAGAGGGTGGAGAGGAACCCCAAGTGTTGGGCGGGGTGGGGAGTCAGTGGGCTGGCGAGTTCTCGGGGCGCAGTGCAAGCGGAGCATGGGTCCGACTCCATGGTGCCACTGGCGCCACTGTAAACCCGGTACTGACTGGCCGGGGAGCGGGAATAGGGAGATTTCATCCTCTGTGGATCTCCGCTGAAGTCCTGGGCATCAGACCAGGGCTGAATCTGGCCTGATGTTCGCTGTAGCCATGCATAGTAAAAGGGTGGCCCATCAACTGTATGGAGCAGCAGATGCAAGGGGATCTGCCAGGTTCCCACTCGCCATCCCCAGCTGTGCGGAGCAGGAATTTCAGCAGGGAAGAGTGGGGAGTGCAGGGAGGAGGAGGGGGCTGCAGGGAAAATAAATGAGACTCCCGTGATATTAATTGGTTGAAGGGAGTGCCCTGTTCAGCTGTGAATCCTGAAATGATTATTGGATTTGTGGGCAGGCGGGGAGCAGGCTGGGTCGGGCGTGCGATTAATATCTTATTGATAGTGGATCAGGCGAGTGAGATCAGATCTTTAGCAGAGTGAAGATGCACTTTATCAATGTGTCACAAAAATGTAGCCGTCAGGGTTGGCCAGCAGATCGATCTGCATCAGGTACCTTGCGGCGCAGCCCCGTGGCGAGGCAGGGTACCCCAAAGTACCCACCAGGGTAGGGGGAATGGACACAGGGCCAGGGATACAGAGAACTCTGGGATGGGGCAAAGGGCAGGGCACTGCAAACCTCCCTGTTGCAACATCCCAGACTTCTTTATATCCCAGGCACCGTGAACCTGCCCTTCGCCCCATCCCAGAGTTCTCTGTATACTGGCACCACGACGCTTCCTTCATTGCAAAGTTCTCTTGATCCCTGGAACCGCAAACCAGCTTCTCATCACATCCCAGAGTTTTCTGTATCCTTGGCACCACCACCATTCCTGTCGCCACATCCCAGAGTTCTCCATATCTCTGGTACCGAGAACCTGCCCCACACACCATCCCAGAGTTCCCTGTATCCCTGGCACTGTGAACCTCCCTCTCACCACATCCCAGAGTTTTCTGCATCCTTGCCCTTGCCATAACCCTGCCTTCGCCATATCTCAGAGTTTTCTGTATCCCTGGCAGTGTGACCCTGCCCCTCACCATATTCCAGAGTTCTCTGCATTCCTGGCACCACAACCCTGCCGCTCATCATGTCCCAGTTTTCTCTGTATCTGTAGCACCATACCCTTCCCATCGCCCCACTCCAGAATTTGCAGGGTCACACTGTGATGGGTACAGAAAATTCTGTGATACGCCACTGGTGCCAGTGATACAGAAAACTCTGGGATGGGGCGAGAGGCAGGGTGCCAGTGCGAGGTGTAGAGAGAACTCTGGGATGTGGTGGAGAGTAAGGGTCATGGTGCCAGGGATACAGAGAACTCTCGGATGTGGTGAGGGGCAAGGTTGCGGTGTCAAGGAGGCAGAGAACTCTAATGTGGGATGGGGGCACGGACGTGGTGCCAGGAATACAGAGAACTCTGGGATGTGGCGAGGGACAGGGTCGTGGTACCAGGGATACAGAGAACTCTGGGTTAGGGCCAGGGGCAGATTTGCAATGCGAGGGATACAGAGAACTCTGTGATGTGGCAATGGGGAGGTTTGCAGTACCAGAGATGTACAGGATTCTTGGATATAGCTGGGGCAGGGTTACGGTGTCAGGGATACAGAGAACTAGGGATTGGGGCAAGGGGCAGTTTTGCGGTGCCAGTGAGGCAGAGAACTCTGGAATGTGGTGAGGGGCAGGGTCGTAGCATCAGGGATGCGGAGAACTCTGAGATGTGGTGAGTGTGACGTTCTCCTGGTGTTATCTGGACCGGTGATCTGCTAGGTCACTCCAATCCTTTGCTCTGGCAGCCAGCCTTACCCTGCTCTGCTGTGAGAACCCCCACTCCTGGGCTATTTACGCACAGCCTCTGGCATGTAAGCTGCTCCTTGGATTGTGCAACCGAATGACACTAGCCAATATCTCCGGTCCCAGACACAACCCTAGGAACCTCCATCTTGCAGTGTCCAGTTATGCCCGCTGGACGCTGCAAGCTTATATGAGTTTGTCAATTTAACAAAGAAATTGATATGTACCAGGCTTGTTATCCCCAGGGGAGTCTCTGACGTGCTTCAAACCAAACACTGCTTCAGGTAGAATAAACAAACAGATTTATTAACTACAAAGATAAATTGTAAGTGATTATAAGTCAAAGCACAAGTCAGATTTGGTCAAATGAAATAAAAACAAAACACAGTCTAAGCTGATCTTAACACTTTCAGTGCCCTTACAGAGTTAGATATTGCTCACCACAGGCGGGCTGGTTACTCTTGAACCAGGCTTTCCCTTTTGATCAGCGCTTCAATCGCTTTGTGTGATGTCTGTAGATGTAGGTAGAAGAGAGAGCGAGCGAGCATGGCAAATGTCTCTCCCTTTTATCATGTTCTTTCTTCCTTCTTGGATTTGCCCCCCCTCCCTTCAGAGTCAGATGAACATTACCTCATTGCAGTCCCAAATTGGCCAAAGGAAGCGGGGGTGACTCACTCGGGAGATCTAAGAGATCTTTTAGTTGCTACCTAGGCCAGCATCCTTTGCTCCTGTGGGGTTGGGCTGGGTTTGTCCCATACTGGCCTTGATGAGGTGTGAACAGCCTCTCTGCTCTTGAAGGGTTTTTTGCCTGGGCTTATTTTAAGCCATGAGGATACATTTTCATCCTCATAACTACATACATGAAATTATAACCTGTAACATTACTGAAACAACAATGCTCAGTGTATCATGAGCTTTCTGAAGACACCCGACATGACAAACTTTGCATTGGATAACACACAATCATTTTACAAGGATGAACATGGGGATGCTGGTTATTCCCCCAAGGTACAGAGCATCACAGTGAGGGGCAGGTTCTTTGTGCCAGAGATATAGAGAACTCTGGGATGGGGCAAGGGGCAGGTTCGTGGTGCCAGGGACACATAGAATTCTGGAACAGAGGGAGAGGATTGTGGTGCTAGGGATACAGAGAGCTTTTGGATGGGCCGAGGTGCATGTTGTGGCTTGGTTGCTGCCTACCTGTAGGGGGTGCTGTCTTGCTCAGCAGAGGCGAGGGGGAAAAGCAATCGGCTGTGTCTCAGTTATTTACAGGACACATGGTGTCCGCGACAGGAGGTGGGTACAGGCAGGTAGGCCATGGCTTGGCCGAGGCTCTGGCATCTGTCTCCACTAAGGCTGAGGACTGATTGTGGTAGTAAGGTTTGGTCTGAACATCTGCCAGGCCTTCGCTGGGATTCCCGGCAGTCACAAACCTCCTCTCTCGCTAGCTCCTTTACGCCTCTCATTTGCCTTCTTCCTTGTTGTCTCTTTCACTGACCATGCTGCCAGGCCCCTCCCCAGGGCTCTGCTTTTAGCTCTTTCTGTCCCTTTCCTGTACAGATTTTAGCAATCCTAGGCTGGCCCGGGAGCTGTTCTACAGCCAGTGTCTCCTACAGCACCTCCAGGTGGGAAGGAGGAACGGTGACCTCAGAGATTACACTCATCTAGTCTGGCCTCCTGCATGAAACGGGCCAGAGAATTTCACCCAGCGATTCCTTGATCAAGCTCCATAACTCCTGGCTGATCAGCAGCACGGGACCCCCGTGGCAGTAAGAATTTTCACCCCATTGTCTACAGACCATTCTGCTGGTGGGAGAAGTCCGGTGAGCTCCTCTCTTGTAGGGTTTTTTACCCTGTGGGCTGCAACTCAGAGCTATGTCACCAGAATGGGTCCAAGGGTCGTGCGGAGAGCTGGGTGAGGGGAGGCCCTGGGAGAGTTTGCAGAGCCCACCTGTGCTCCCTGGGGGCTCCTGCAGCGCCCATCCCATGGGGCTGGCTGGGCTCCTCATACAAGGTGCTGCGACCTAGTGCACGGGTCACAGCCCTGCTCAGGTTTGGCCCAGCCGCCCCCATCATCAGAACAGGCAGCCAGGCCAAATTTGAGAGAGTGTATGCCAGGTTTCATGGCTACTCACAGAAATTCAGCTCCCATCCGGGGGTTGAGGGCCTGGCCAACCAGCGTGGTGCTTTGATCCAAGCATCGCAGCACTTGGAGCTGGGAGCCGAGCGCAGCCCCACAGGCCAGGAGCCTCCAGTATGGTACGCACAGCGTGCTCATTACGTTAGTGTGTATGTTACAGATCGTGGGTCAGAAACATCTAGCAAGGTGGCTTGTTTTTGCATGAACGCTATTCCTTGGGTTGTGACAGGTCAGAGAGATTTACAAATGACCCCGAGCCCGGCCAGGTTGAGAATCACTGCTCGAAAGAACTGTGTGCGCCAGAGACCCAGGGCTACAGCAGCTGTGAGCTCTGCACAGCGTCTCCTGCTGCGAGACAGTGGGACCGGAGTCATAGCGACCTCCCGCCACAGGCAGAGCTACTACAGTAGCCCTTGCTTAGTACCGAAGGGACTGCTTTCAATGTCCAGCCATGCCACACCATTCCCAGCAAGAGAGACTGGGAGGTGTGGATTCCCTATGCCTCGTGCTACTGCACCATTCCCTGCAGTGCCTCCTGCTGGGAGAAACTGGGGCTGGAGGAGCTGTGCACACCCCACAACCAGTGTCCCTATACCATTCCCTACAGTGTTGCCTGCTGGGAGAGACTGGGACTGGAGAAGCTGGGAGCTCCTCTCAGTCGATCCTATAGTCTCCAAAAAGCAAAGGAACGTGGGAAGAAGGCGAGGAATTCTGCTTCAAGCAAACAGACGGGGCAGGGGAATCTGGCTGAAAGGCAGAAAGAGCGAAGGAGGAAGAGGCAGGTGGAGGAGATGAGAGGCGTGCTGAGGGAGTGGGGAAGAGTGGAAGGCGAGGAGGCCAGAGGCAGGGGGAGGGAAGCCCTCGAGATGACACTTTGATGCTCTTTCTATGCACTATTGTGTAAACATATTGAAAGCCATAGAGGCCCTTTGTTTCGGAAAGAGCCCCAAATTAATTCTGATGTAGTAGGCTGCCCTTCAACAAGCTCTGGGCCTCTTGTTCTTCTCTAGGGGCCTTTTATACCATCCACTCGCAGAAAGAACAGGCCTCCGCAGACAGCCCCCTGCCCCTCCTGTTCTCCAACCGAAGATCAAAGGTAACATCTCCCAGCAATCCAGGGCAGGAGGAGCCCCCAAGCCGGTGGGGCCCTCCCCTCCCGAGAGAGGCAACAGCCACGCTCAGCCCGCCCCCTCCCCATCCCGCCAACCAAAGCCACTGTTGGAGGAATGTGGCGCTTCCTCCCCCCACACCTTTGTGAGCCGTGGCAGAGGCCAAGCTGCTCATGGCTGTCATATGAGTCATGCGGTGCTTGGTGGCTAATTAACACATTCAGGAGCACTGCTGGAGTGGAAAGGCCAGGCACCCTGGGGTTGTCTGGCCACATGGATTGGGGAGGTGACCCACGAGGGCTTGGTATTCCTCCTGCCCCCCAGCGCCACTTGTCAGCCATCCCACTAGTTCTTCAGTGCAGCCAATGACCCCCACTCCCAGGCCTGCATCCCCACAGCTCTGGGCAGCTTTCATGCACCTGACCCCAGGCACCTCTCCAGGGGCAAATGGAGTTTAGCCAGTGGGGCAAAAATAGAGAGGGGGAGAGAACAGAAATTTCTGCCTTGTGATCTCCCCATCCCTGTGCACATCCCCCGCCCCCAAAGCGGGGTGTGTGCCCAGCTCGGGGGCTGAGCGCAGGTCAGCCAGGCCGCTCCCATGCCGGGGTGCTGTTCCACTGCCCCGCGCTCCTTTCATTCCCTCTCGGTTCTGCTCCACAGACCGTCCCATTGTCATTCCTCTGAATGGGAGACTTTGCTGCTGTCTGCTTGGCTTTTAATTAGGGCTTCCGCTCCCCGCGAGGCCGGCGCTGCTTTTCTCTCTCTCGGCCTCTCTTTTCAATTCTTTTCCACGAGTTAACACACTCTCTCTTCCCCTGGCTCCGGCAGGGCCAGGGGAAGGGTGAAAGGAAGCTCCACAAACAGAGGCCCACAGCATCCGGATCTCAGTCTGGGGAGGCTGCCAGCAGGACAAAGAGGAGAAGTTCAGATCTGGGATCTCAGTTTTGCCAAAGCTCCAGGGTGCTGAGAACTGAGTTTGCGTTTGGCCCATTCTAAAGACATTCAGTGAGCTAGCTACAAATTTCTTCAGAGCTCAGGGCTGCTCAGATTTGAGGTTTGGCCCACACAATGTGACCCACTTTTGTGCTTTTATCACACATCTCATGATACTTAGTGCATTCCTTAAAGAGCCAGCTCCTGGAGTCATTTGATTATCTGATTATCTCAACTCTCACTTAAAAGACAAAGTACATTTCCAATCCTCTTCATTACATGGAAAAGCTAGCAAATGAGATGCCCGCAAGGCTTGAAATCTAGAAGACCGGTAATAAGAATCCAACATTTATTATTATTTTTATTTAATTTCATGATTTTTGGTCCTGACTCATGATTTCTGAGTGCTTGGGATTGGTCGCAGCTGGGAAATTCAGAGATGAATCTTACAAATGTCTCCAGAATTCAGAGGTGTTTGGATTCAGGGCTTTTGTTTGTGTTGCCTCTTAAATACACACACTTCAATATCCCTTTCCTGCTGCAGAGGCATATTCTAGAGTGTTAAAGGGATCCTATATGATAGTTCCCTTTATCTCCAGACAGTTGGCTCCTCATCCTCTCCACCTGCGATCCTGCCCTGTTCATGTCCAGTATTTAGCCCCACATTTCTTTGCATTCATTGTGGGAGCGGCAATGATTCAGTTCCATCTGATATTCTCTCTCTGACAGTGGAGAATGCTGCATGCTTCAATTTAGAGGAAGGTGTAACACTAATGCAGCTAACTGTCCGATATTTTACTACTGGGGAGATGTCTTCCTGACCCCAGCTACTGATCAGCTCGCAGTGTGCCCTGAAACATGAGGATTGTTAATCTTTCTAAGATCAGTACCAAGATGATGTGTGCCTTAGACATTCCTGAAAAAGCTTAGATAATTGTTGGGCCAAATTCAGCTTGACATAAGGGTTAATCTCTTCAATGCTCTTCTACCAGAAATGAACTTTTGCTGTGCTGATTCCAATCCTTGTTTGAATTTCACCAAATTTATTAGCCTTGATAGGGCAAAGAGGGCAGCCATTTCTGATATGGGGAAGCAATTTCTGAGTGCAGACAGCTCTTTAATCCGGCAGGGGAAAAAATCCCAGTGGTTGGAAGCTGAAACTAGACAAATTCAGCCCAGAAATAAAAGATAAATTTTTAGCAGTGCATACACTTAACCTTTGGATAAATGTACCGAGGGATGTGGTGAATTCTCCATCACTTGAGAACTTTAAGACTAGATGTCTTTCTAAAAGATATTTGGGCCTAAGCTTTCGTGGGCTAAAATCCACCTCATGAGATGCATAGAGTGGAATATATGGTAGATACAGAGAACATGAGAAGGTGGAGGTTGCTATACCAAGTCTAAAAGACTAATCAGTTAAAGTGAGCTATTATCAGCAGGAGAAAAAAACATACTTTTTTTTAGTGATAATCGGGATGGCCCATTTCAAACAGTTGACAAGAAGGTCTGAATAACAGTAGGGGGAAACGTAGCATGGGGAAATAGATTTCAGTTTGTGTAATGACCCAGCCAATCCCAGTCTTTATTCAAGCCTAATTTAATGGTATCCAGTTTGCAGATTAATTCCAGTTCAGCAGTTTCACATTATAGTCTGTTTTTGATGTTTGAAGAATTGCCACTTTTAAGTCTGTTACTGAGTGACACAAGAGGTTAAAGTATTCTCCTACCAGTTTTTGAATGTTATGATTCCTGATGTCAGATTTGTGTCCATTTATTCTTTTGCGTAGAGACTGTCCGATTTGGGCAGTGTACATGGCAGAGGGACATTGCTGGCACATGATGGCATATATCACATTGGTCGATGTGAGGTGAATGAGCCTCTGATGGCGTGGCTCATGTAATTAGGTCCTATGATGGTGTCACTTGAATAAATATGTGGACAGAGTTGGCACTGGGCTTTGTTGCAAGGATAGGTTCCTAGGTTAGTGTTTTTGTTGTGGGTTGCTGATGAGTATTTGCTTCAGGCTGGGGGTGGAGGCTGTCTGTAAGTGAGGACTGGCTTGTCTCCCAAGGTCTGTGAAAGTGAGGAATCGTCCTTCAGGATAGATTGTAGATCTTTGATGATGCGCTGGAGAGGTTTTAGTTGAGAGCTGAAAGTGATGGCTAGTGGCGTTCTGTTATTTTCTTTGTTGGACCTGTCCTGTAGTAGGTGACTTCTGGGCACTCTTCTGGCTCTGTCAGTCTGTTTCTTCACTTCAGCAGGGAGGTATTGTAGTTTTAAGAATGCTTTACCCAGGAACCTATCCTTGCAACAAAGCCCGGTGCCAGCTCCTGCCCTGGAGAGCTTGTAATCTAAATAGGTGAGACAGTGAGCTGAAGGCCCAGATTTGGAAAGGTAGCTAGGTATTGCTGCGCTCAGCACTGCAACGCCTCATTGCTTTAGGAACCTGCATGTCATTTTCAAAAGAGATTTAGAAACCAAAGTCTCATTGACAGTTGACGGTATTTCGTTTCCTAAGAGCCTGGTGAAGAGGAGATTTAGGCTGGGCTTTGTAATGCTGAGCTCGGCAATGTTAAGTAACTTTTAAGAATCTGGCCCGAGGTTACATATTGGTTCCCTGAGTAGTAGGTTAATGCCCTAATGGACTACATCTATATTAAGGGTTTTCCATGGTGCGGTCTCATGGCAGATTTCAGGACAAGGAGTAATGGTCTCAAGTTGCAGTGGGGGAGGTCTAGGTTGAATATTAGGAAACACTATTTCACTAGTAAGGTGGTGAAGCACTGGAATGGGTTACTCAGGGAGGTGGTGGAATCTCCATCCTTAGAGGTTTTTAAGGCCTGGCTTGACAAAGCCCTGTCTGGGATGATTTAGTTGCGGATGGGTCCTGCTTTGAGCAGGGGGTTGGACTCGATGACCTCCTGAGATCCCTTCCAACCCTGAGATTCTATGATTCTATGCTCTGTCTGCACTTGAACTGCTACAATAGCACAGCTACGGCACTGCAGCCACTCCGCTCTAGCACTTTAGTGTAGAAACTAGCTACACCAATGGGAAGAATCCTTGTGTCTGCACAGGTAACTCCACCTCCCTGAGAGGCCATAGGTAGGTCTGTGGAAGAATTCGCCCATTGGCAGTCGCCCATTATCTTGACTCAGGGGTGTGGATTGTTTGAGGCCCCCTGGTACAATTGTGGCCCCTTACTCCCACCCCTGCTCAGCCCAGTATGCTGGCTGTCTGAGCTCGCAATCCAACTTGTCTCAGGCTTCTGGGAACGGCGGGTTGGCGGGAAAAGATTCTAGTGGGAAGCTGAGTGATAACAGCCCTGGGATCGGAGTAGATTCGGGGATGGGGGCAGGGATGTGGGAGAGATAGAAACAGCCATGAGATGGGAGAAGATTCCTCTAGGTCGCATGGCTTCTGATGCAGTGGAGGGCATGTTTGTATTAGAAGCTATGAATCAAGAGTGGATGGCTAGGAAGGAGCCTCCAGGCCAGCTAGGACATGCCAGTTGCCATGTGGTCTAACTGCCAACAGCCCTGAGATGAGCAGGCCCTGGGATGCAGCACAGGGTAGGTGACATGGTTTGGATGTTTCCACCTCATCTGATACAATCTGTACTACTGAGCACGCGAGAGGAGTGCTGTTCAGTAGGAATGACCCGTGATGCCAGGTTAATTCTGTTTACAAAAGAATAAATATTATCGCGGTGTCTTATAAGAGAGAATCAATAGCTTCCTTTTGCTGGGTGATCCCTTCATGTCTTTGAAAATCGATTTGCCGCCCCCGCCACCCCCCACTGCACAGCTATCTGGTTTTCGGGGTGACGGGGGGGTCAGGCGGTTATCGAAGTATATCTGAATTTACAATATTAACGACTCACTACGATGTGGCCACAGGTTCACGGTGAATTAATTATCTGTTTAAGAAGCCATGAAGAAATCAATCAATGAAAATTTCTCACTCTTTTAAGAGCAAGGGAGCTTGTCAGTTGTTGTTTTTTTAATGTGCTGCATTTAAAGGGACAGGAGTTGTCGTCTCTGAGGGCTGTGTTGGAGACAACTGCAGGTGTGAGGGGTGTAAAGCAAGCCAGCGGTTGGCAAGAGGCTTTTTCCTACTCACTGATCTCTCCACAGGACACTGACCGGGGTTCATTTCAATGGAAGCAGAGTTAGGCCAACACTGGCCTTGTCTAGACTGGGATTTAAAGACGGGGTGATCATGTGCTAATAGGGTGACCAGATGTCCCGATTTTATAGGGCCAGTCCTGATTTTGGGGTTTTTTTTATATAGGCTCCTATTACCCCCCATCCCCGTTCCAATTTTCAAACTTGCTGTCTGGTCACCCTTTGTGCTAACACGTTTTGAGTCTCGTGTGCACAAGTCACACTGGTGCGGTGTCTTCACTGCAGAGTTAACTCGTGTTAGAACCCAAGCCCTGTCCACACCTGAAACCCCTGAACCCAAAAGTGGCGGGGCTTTGAACTCAAGGTAGCCGGCCCCTTGTGGGATCTAGGCCACAGCTTAAGTTATCACCCTCAGCTGCTGCCGCAGTCCCTCTGGGGGGCAAATCCCGTTGCTCTGCTCCAGGGTGATTTCACAGCATGGTGCTCGCTCTCGCTGGGCTCCCTTGTGTGTCCCTGGCGCCAGTTAACGCTGCCAAGGCAGGCGCTAAGATGCTCCAGTTGCGACTCAATCAGATCCTCAGATTCAGCCAACCCAGCGTAGCCTGGTTACAGCACATGCTGCCTTGGCTGGACTCCACGTCTAGAACATGTTAGCTAGCAATAGCACAGGTGCCAACTATTGTGGATGCCCGCCCCCCCCACCCCTGCCCGCAAGTCCCTGCCCAAACTCTGCCCCTCCCTGCCCCTATTGGACCCCTCCCCAAATCCCTGCCCATGCCCCGCCTCCTTGCCCGAGTGCACCGCATTCTCCCTCCTGCCCGCTCCCTCCCAGGCTTGTCGCCAAGCGCCGGGAGCGGGGAGAAGCAGGATGCGGCGATGCACTCAGGGGAGGAGGCGGAGGCGGGGCGGAGGTGGCGGTGAGCTCTGACGGGGGTGAAGGGGGAGGGACGTGTGGCGCGGGGAACTGCCGGTGGGTGCAGAGCATCCATCAGTTTTTCTCTGTGGGTGCTCCAGGCCCCACGGAGTCGGCGCCTATAAGCGACACCCCTTTTATCCTGGTCTAGACAAGGCCACTGAGTGCTTTTAAACACCCTCACGCCCTAGCAATGAGGCTGTGAGAGGGCCTATGTAGGTTTAGGGCATAATCCTGTAGGAGCCCCTATGTTACACAGGGGGCCTGTATGCAGGGAAAGGTGCCTGTCTTACAGTCTGCACGTCTGTATGTAGCTAAGGTTGTGGGGCCTTTTGCTCAGCCCAATGGCGTCTCTGTTCGTAAGGTGATGAATGCTGCATCTCGTCACGTCCACAAGTCCCGGGAACGGTCTCAGCACCAGTGGATGGAACCCTAGTGACCTGGGCAATCAAAGGGGACACACAAAGCCCAACATCCCACCCCTGTGCACCTGTCCCACATTGCAC